>CAEFZX010014548.1:0-85379 GCA_903066825.1 Alfaro cultratus | reverse complement strand
ATATATATGTGTATATTCTTAATTGAGAAAAAAACCCAGTTTCTCATTAGCATTAAGTTGATGGTGACATTCCACCCAGGTCAAAGTCATGGCTCCTAGACCATCCTTTTGCATTTTTATAGTTGGTATTTAGGCTCGCTGTGTTTAGTCGTGATGGGTGTAGCAAAACCGTACACACACACATACACACACACACACACACACCTACACACACACACACCCACCCACACACACACACACACACACACACACACACACACACACACACGTGCAGACGATCCTGCTGTTCTGTGTGTGGTGAGAGGACCCCGAGGGGTGCCGCTGAGCTGTCAAAGCACGATGAATGAAGAAGCTGGCCTGCATAGCAAAGGGCTCAGGGGAAATCCCACCAACATGACACACACACACGCGCACAAACGCAGAGGCACCGTGGCACAGACTCTGTCAGTAGACAAGAAGTAGATGTATCTGGTTTAGACTTCAGAAATCTAAATATGCAATGTTTAATCTGGACAAAAGACAAATAGGAATGCAGTGAAAATGTAATCTGCATGTCCACTTGCATGCAAAAAGTAGTTGTTTACTCTGAAAGTCTGAAACAGAAACAAGCCTCGAGTTTTCTGGAACATCTGAATCTGATAAAAGAGGAAAGTCCAGGAATCTAAGTGCAGCAGAGCACCAGTCAACATGGATTATATCAAGAAGAAAAAAAACAACACACTTAGTTACCAAAGGCAAAGACAGTCTATGGTTTTTTTTGTACAGCCCCTTGCAAAATTAGTCATACTTCTTGAACTTTCCCAATTTAGACACAATACAAAAGCAAACTTCAATGTATTTTCTCATAATTCCATGTGCTGGCCCAACACAAAGTGGAGAATGAAGAAGAAGCAAAATCTTACACAACTTTTGATTTTTTTTAAACAAATAAAACCTCAAAAATTTAACATGGATTTGTCTTTAGATCATTTTACTCTGACACATCTAAATAAAATCTAACAAGCATTTAATTAAAAACAATTTTTGATCTTTATGGAAAAGTGACAATTGGTAAACAATAGTCATAAGAAAACTTTTCAGTTTGACACAGATTAACGCTGCAGTTAGATTTAACCAAAATTTTATTTTTTGTGCAAAATGTTATGATTGACAGAAAACTTCTATCCTGAAAGCCACACAGTAAAATACAGTGGTGGCAGCATTATCCTGTAAGAAAACATCTTGTCAAAAAAAACACTGATTAAATACATTGAAGTTTGCAATTTTATTTGACAAACTTTGTGCAATCCATTTTGAGACACTAATAAAAAAATTTCCTGACATCATTCAGGAATGTAAGGTCGTGTAAAAATATACTGAAATCATATAACTTTTACTAGAATTTCCATGTTGCAATGTTATTATCATTTCTGATGCTCATACATTTGTAAACCAGGCTCCTTATAAATTGTATGATCCCCTGTCTGTGCATCTTTGCTCTGAGGATACATTTATGTCATAGTAGCACTTCATCAGAATCACGTCCTTCAGCGATTACTATAAGCTGTAAACAATTAAAAATATATATATATATATATATATGCCAAAAATGATCTCAAGTTACACCTGGCTGCAACAGAAGAAGGCAACAACTCTCTTTAAAAAACATTTCTTTGAGGGATTGTGGGAAACCTAGATTTTCAAACACCCCTTGGTGGCTGCAAAGCAAAACTTGTAAACATACCCATTCCTAATTCACAGAAGGATTTTCTCAATGAAGGTAGTAAATCTCCAAGCTTGGCATGAGCCTGAACAATCCATTTACAATAATAAACCCTGAGCAGCAGAGAGATCGACCCTTAAAGGCGAAGGTCAACTTCATATTATGGCTTTAAAGGTTTCCTATTACAGATAAACTTCAATATAGCCGCTCACCTCGCCTTTAATGGCTGCTGGCTATGCACTGGCTGAGCATGTGTGGACATTCTAAATCCACTTTTCTCCGATATCACTTGATAGTGGAGACCAATTTATGGATGTGTTTATGTGCCTTTGGTTGATGAGGTGAGTTATAATAAAAACCTGACAGCTGAGAAGGAAACCTCTGCATATCAACCTATCTGGCCAGCACATCTCAGGAATATTTAAATACCGAAACACCTGGCCTCGATAGTGCTAAAGCAGCACTTTTCATTTCCTCGGGCCTTCTCGTTTGACACTTCAGTGTATTTTTTTTCCCTCCCAGTTTACTTTTTTGTCAGCCTGCTGCTTCCAAAAAGCCTTTCCAAACCTGAAGACTTGCATTGGTTCCATAAATTCCAATCGTTCCTGTTTGACACTTCAATATCTATATTCTCCATGCATTGTTTCCTTACATTCCAACCCTTCTTTGGACACTAAGAAATCTCTTAACACACCTAACTTTTGCTTCATTTCTCCTTGACTGCTCTCTACAGGGTGACTCCAGGAAAGCAGAGCAGGAAGGGAGAGGACACTGCAACAGAAAGGGGCAGAAGTGAAAATAGGCGAGAGTGCAAGCTCTTAAGTAGATTGCAAAGAACAGCACAGAGGCATGAGTTTGAATATTAAGCGGGTTTTCTCCTGACCAAGAAGTCCCAGCCTGCAGCAAGTGCACCACCACCAGAGAGAGAAAGAGACGGTGACACAGAAATTGAGAGAGGCAGAGGAAAAGAACCCTACAGAATCACCAGCTTTGAGGAAATGCCACGATGATCAGCTTAGGTGTCAGAAACCACTGTGTATACCCCGCTATTCGTCTGATCGAGATATTAAATTACAGCAATTGAATTAAATATTGAAGTCGCTTTTGAAAAGGTGGCATTTTTTACAACTGAAAGAAATGGAAATGCTCAAGAGTTAGGACAGAGAACGAAAAGAAAACTCACCTGGGATTCCTGGTGGGGTTTTCAGGTATTTTCCATTGAAATGCTGTATCACAACTTCACACTTCTCTGTTGACTCCATCCTGCAATTGAAAAAAAAAATACTAAATTTAAATAAGCTTCAATTTCAACATAACTACTGACATAACCTCAAATTTATTACAAAAAGAATGTCTTTTTTTTTATTTTAGAAAGACCTGTCCTTGTTCTGCAAAGCACTCTACTTTAGGACTGCATTCCCTTTGGCAGAGTAGAATCAGTCTGGTCTTTCAAAAAAGATAGATGGTCTCCAGTGAGACCATCAAGAGTTTGCCTGTCTCTCTACTGTGGAACATTATTGTCTGCATGTGTAAGAAGCTGATAATGAAATTCAGGCCTTTAATGGAAAAGGTTATTATGCAGTCTGTGTGCATAATTGAAACTTAAAGGCAAAGAAGGACTGAAAGTGCTACTTAAAAGCCTTCACAGATGTAACAGAAAATGCAGTATTATTTATGGGCAAAGTGTAAAAGTGTTGTGAAAACAATAGCTCATGTATTGTGTACTGAGAGAGAAAAGACATCAAGCTGAATGACCCATCTTCTCTCTCCCAGGCTGGATCAAAGTCTGAGAAGAAGTCAAAAAGCTGGCAAGTGGGAGGGCTCTGATCTTTTACACCACATGCCCATACACTCTTCTGTTAGACATTACATAAAACAAGTGTATTAGTAAATCAAACACATTTGCACAAATGCACAGCTTGTTTGCATGCAGAGATAAAAAGACATCACCTGTCACAGAACTGTCATGTTACGATAAATGTCCAGTTTCAACCTCCCGCATGTTTTAAAAGACAGTTTTATGCAATGTTTGGATATTAATTATTTAAAATCCAAGAGATAAGACATTACTTACAATTTCGGAGAATGTAATATTTTATACAAGTGTTTTTTAAAAGATTCAAAGCAATAGTGACAAAAAATATATTGATCAAAGTAAACTCTACACCATCTTTGTGAGCTATATCACAGCTCAATACCATTTTGTATCCATGCCACTTAAAAGTTGGTAATTGAATAATTTTGCTGCCTAAGATTTGCTTAGGATGTTTGCTTTAAAAGTTGTTCCATTATTTATACAAATCTTTTTTTTGTTGTGAGAAAAATTTACCTCTTATTCCTGCAAGTCAAAAACTGATCAATAAATGATCGATTCACTTCTCTGTGGAGCAAACAAAATTCTGTAACATTGTTTTCCTAAATCTTTGCTTACTGCATTTTTAATTTTTTTTTTACCTGTACTATTTCACTAGATAATGTCACAAAAATGAATTTTACAAGGGCTTCTGTAGTTTCACTGTTGGGTCGACTGGGGTCCAGTCATTTATGTGCAGAGAGAAGAGAAGTGGTAAGAGAAGACCCTCCTGGTGGAAGATGGTGATCTACTGACGGGTACATTAGTCAACCAAATTCTGGTGGAGGACATTTGGGTTAAAGGAGTTGAAGGTCTAACATGTAGTCCTCAAACATGATCCTGGTGTTACATCTCTTGATGGCCAAAGTGGTGCAAAATGAAGTGCAATTTGTAGAGAGATCAGTAGAGATTTCACCTGGGACTTTCAATTTCTCAGGGACCAGGATGATGGTGGGATGAAGGAAATATTTTTGAAAACATGTCGGACAGTTTCTCTTTGCTGCACTGACTTCCTGGGTTAATTTGTTTCTTGTCTATTGTAAGGCCTGGCCCACACCACTACAGTCATTTTCTTTGGTCCAAAGCAACTTCTTCAGAAGTGAAGTGAATCGTGATTTATTGCTGTTGTATGTGAGGAAAGTCTGTACACATGCATCACAAAAACTTATGTAAAACAGGCATGTAACATCTACTTTAATGCATCAGTCTTTCTCAACAGTCCTAAGAGATTTAGACATTTTCAGTTCCTGCTTGTATTTTGGGATGAGTTGAATCTGGCAAAGAGCAGAGAGTCCTAAAGTTGCACCGACAGCATGTTGTGCTTCTTTTAAGACTGTATAGCAGTGGCCAGTTTGTTTGTCTCTCTGGTGGGACACTTTACATGCCTTTTCTATTTTGGTAGTTTATTAGAAAGGTGTGTGCTGGTAAAATCCCAAAGAGCAATGAAGGGAGAGTCTGGCTGCTTTTTCTCCAGACCTGTTATCAGCTCAGTGATCTGTTTTTCAGCTTCTGATGTTCAGGCTTGTGGTGGGATGTAAACATCAACCAGAACAAATGAGGAAAACTCCCTTGGCAAATAAAAGGGATTGCAGTTCATAAAAAAATGACTCCAGGTGAGGACTATGTCTGTAATACAGTGACATTAGTACAGCAACCTTCATTTATATTAAAGTAGATTCGTCCTTCTCTCTTTTTCACTCTGCGATCCACTTGAAACAACTGGAAGCCCGGCATCAGAAGTGTTTTGTTTCATATATGTTAACCGAGCCACCGTTTTGTAAAGGAGAGAGCGGCAGTTTTACAGAAGTCTGAGTTTCCTGTGGTGAGAAGGAGCAGCTTCTCCATTTTGCAGGCCGGTGAGCAGACATTCACTAGATGGATAGACAGGCAAGGAGTACGCAATTCGCACTGGCGGAGCATGATGAGAATATCTGGATGTTTCCCCCATTGGTGTCTCTTGTGAAGCTCAGAAAGAGCTGACTCACTTCCAACCAGGATTTCAGAAAAAGACGATGAACTGATGAAAACCGGAGAAGACCTGATCAGAGAGGTCTTCCAAAAGTTCAAGGGTTGCTACCTGGTGAAAAAAACAAAACAAAACAAAAAAAAACAGTCTATGCAATGCATGTATCCTTCTGTTTCCAACCAGGCCCCTATTTATACTCCAAATGAACAAAAATAGGATTAAGTTGAATGTCAACTCTGACCCAATACTGATATGTGAACATTCAAGGGCCAGTTACATCAGCCAGGATCTGTATTGCCCCAGGAGAAAATCCAGCTTCTGTCTGACTCTAATTCAGAATAAATCGCTGCTTGTATCCTGCACTTAGGAGGTTCCACAACCAACTGGTGTGCGATCAGTGGTCTCCCATTCCTGCCAACTCTGTTCTCCATTTTATCTGGCATTTTACTCATTGTAGTGCAGTCACATTAGATCACAGTGATTCCATCAGGGAGTCTAACCTTAATGTGCTTGTTGATGTGGGTGTAGAAAGCTTGGTGTGTACAACACACAACATAATTTACAATTGAGGCTCTTATGCAAATCATACGTAGGAAGGATACCATTGTTTTTGGTGCATGAAAGATTTCCTGTAATATAACACACTGAAATAAATAAAGGAAGCACAATCCCCTCTTTGACCTCTACTCAGCTGGAAAGAGTTTGGGGAAAAAATGGTGTGAATGCTAAAAATGCTGGTCAGCATGGACTTCATGTAGATGTGACAAAGGGTTTTTGCTGATCAACCAAACTGCTAAATTCTGCCATAACTCCTGCACAACATCTTGAATTCAAACTCAGCCAAATCAAAATGTTCCCAACCTCTGGTGAGCTTAGATCACAAAATCAGAATATATTATATTATAATATAATGAGTGGGAAAAGATGGATTTTAATTCTTACACCTCAAAGTCTATTTAAATTTAAAGACACTACAGAAAAAGTCAGTAACTCAAGTCAAACTGTTGGATTTGCTTTTCTGTGCATAAGGAATTGCTATCAAAAAGTCAAATAAAGTTAGGTCACAGTAACATATTAAAACAAACATTTATATGCATGAATTTGCAAACCTTTGCAGTAAATACATTTCAGATTTCCTTACACAGAAAAGTCTGATATCAAAATGAGATTGTTTTTCAATGCAGGCCCCAGAAACTGCAGTGTCTTTATTATAATATGCTCCCGGAATGTGCAGAATTCATTGCATTCCACATTTTCATGCTTTTTTCACCCACACCTCCTGAAATACTCATATCATCCTGTCAGCCTCTCACTTCTCTGTCCTTTGTCTCTCATCCCTCCCCTATCGCAACCCTCATTCTTATTTTTTTTTAACCATAGCTTCTTTATCGCTCTCACCGTCCCATCCATCTTACTCCCAGCCCATCTACACCCTTTCTTTTTGACGTCTCTCTCTCATTCCTCCCTGTCTTTCAACCTTGGTTATTTTCTCCATCGTTCACCATTATGCTCACTCTTTTTTTGCCTGCTCTCTCTTCCTATCTATGCCCTTCTTTTCTTTATCTGTGCATTCCTTTCTTTCCATATAGCAGTCACTTAACATCAGTATCTATCTCTCTTTTCTCTCGCTTATTATTATCTTTCAAAATAAATTATCTTTCACACTTCCTAGTATGATTTCGTATTGACCCTGTACCCACCCTCTTTCACATCTTTCTTTATTTTTCCACTTTGCCCTGACTGCTACTAAGAGGTCAATGCAGCTTAGCTGATCAATAAATATGGTTAGTGGCCTTGAGCACTTCACTGGCACTCAGAATCAAGCAATTAGCTCAAACCTTTTCAAAGACTGTGTTTACATTAGCAGCAAACAAAGAACTCTCAATACCTAATTTGAATAGTCTAGTTACATATTCTGACTCATGGATAAATGTGTCTTTAAATGTATCTAAAAGTCCTCTAATTCCACACATTTTCCAGGATGGTAAAGAGAGAAACAAGCCTACAGCATCGCATATAATCCATGCTTTACAATGGACATAGTCACACCTAGAGCTCTGTGTATGTAAGGAAACAATTTAGGTTCTCATCTTCTTCTCTTTCAAATTTCCCAACAATGAGGAGGGCCTCTAACGTCCCTTTACCAACTGTCTTTAGATCCAACCTTTGTTGCTACGGGAGAACGTTTTTCTTTTTGCCATACTTCTCTTCCTGGGACAGAAATGTGGCTTCAGCATCCTCCAATGGTAGAAATTGCTCCTGACTTCCATTGCAAACCTTCAATTTTCTGAAACAGCTTTCAGAAATTAAGACTGCACTACTTCATGCCAAATCAGCAGCAAAGGTTTTAGACCATTCCTTAAGTAACCATGCAAATCAAGCTATAACTGGATGGGAAAACACAGTGACCAGACTAAGTTAACCCAGAGGTTAACTCTTCCAGGACAATAATTGACCAGATTTCTTCCTCAGACACCACAGAACCAAAAGAGAAGAAAACAAAACATCAGACAAGAAAAGTTCTGTTAAGCTCTTCTTCTTCCATAAGAAAAGAAAATTTACTTCAAGAGAGAAAAATCTGTCTTAAAGAAAACAATGAAAAACCCATGTACAAGATAGCATTAGAGCAATAATATATAGCTAAGCATAACACTAAGACATCATTAATTCAACAAGTTTTCTTTGATTTGATTTCATGTTTTATGATTTATTTTTATGGTTAATTTTTGAGTGATAAATGTGTTAAAATTAGGTTTTGGATGCAAACTGAGCCTCATTTGTTTCACCTGTCACATCACTGACAGAAAGTAATTCACAGTCTGTCATGAACCAGGACTGGATCTCAAGAGAGATTCAAATATATCACTCTCTCCAACATCCACTCTCCTGTGTACCACCGTGTGTTGAAATACTTGTGGGTAACAGAGCACAAAGGCTTACATGCAACATGTGGTTCATTAGATCCCCCATCTTAAGACTAATTTATTTTTTTTTGTCACAGGAGCCATCTTGTTACAAGACCAGCTTGACCATTTTTGAGAATCCTTCCTCTTATTTTTACCCCAACATACACACGCATACACTCAATCGCACATACAATAATTAGCAAATAGTGTTCATTAACTTTATAAACACAGCTTTGACCCATTGTTAAACCTTTAAACATCATTTTTAAACAGGTAGTTTGCTGTAATTTGTGTTATCTGATATGTGCTGGATGAAAATCCTTTGAATTCAAACCTTCGTTAGTCTGCACTATCATATTGGTGCAGCTGACACAACATAAATAGTTGAGAGTTTTTGAGTTGGTGAATTCCTGTTACAATCGATATTAATAATTCATTATGAACTGTCGTAAACATTAACACTGGCTAATAACTAGACTAGTTTCTATGGTAAACTGACTATAAATATGATCCAGTCAGTTGTTGTCTTTTTGGCATCTCCTACCACCGGGTTGCCAAGGCGCAGCAGCCTCTCCCACTCACCAACCTGTCCCAAATATGTAGGTGAATAATTATTTTATTGTGGTAACTTCCTGTGTCATTAAGATCAACTCACGTCTGGATTAAGTGAATGGTACAGTAAAAACAGCATTGAGATTATTTCTGGATAATTCTAAGCGCGTTACTCCTGCATCTAAAAAGTGGATGACTGTTAAAAAAAAAAAACATTTTAGCATATTTAATTTGTTTTTAAAAATTTTAAAATTTGCTCCTTTTCTAAAAATGATGCTCATATGATTTTTGTGTTTTGTAAAACACCATCTCTTGTTATCGTCTCTCCATCACTATAGTAGGGAGAAATTAGCCCAGAATACTAGGAGCAAATGAGGCAGGCAGACTGGAAAGCAGTCACTGAGAAACAAACCAGTGAGTCAGGCTGTGTGTTGGTCAGTCAGCTGCAGAGTCAGGCAGGTAGACAGGGAGGCAGGTTTGGCTTTTCTGAGTATGCTGCTGGTTAATGGCATCAGGTGCTGCTGTCTGCAATGATTAGTGCTGGGGCTGGAGTAATGGGCTCTGATAACAGTAATGGATCAGCCCACAAACACTTAGCTCAGTTTACTCTCTCTAATGCCCCTCACAGTCCAGCCCTCAGCAGCTGCCTGTCTGTCTGTTGACACAGCTAATGGGAGGTCTACATTTTATGTAGTCCATTGATCTGCTTTGTCTTCTGAAGACAGTTGTCCTTCTGGCTTCTTTTACGGACAGATTTTTTATTATAATCGATCATTTCTTCAGGAATCCACGCCTGTATTATAATTTTTTAAACTTTACCTCTCTCACTCCTTTTGCTTTCTGTAAAGATTTCTGATCATCTCTGTTTAAAAAAACATTTCTTCTCTTTATAGTGACCTCTAAAGTTACTTGTTTTTGTGAGACCGATGCGTCACACCCACGTCCCTCTCATATAGCCGCTTTCTCAGATTCCCTTTCCATCATGTCTGTTCCTGCAGCCACTGAAGGCTGCTTGAACAGGTGGCCTGTGGCAGGTTGTTGCTGTGCTCTGTTTGCTGGTCTGCAGGAGGGCTGCCTGTTTGAGGGAGTGCAACTAAGAGGCTAGTTTTTAATGTGTGTTGTTATATGTGCACAACGGCTTGTATGTGGATCTATCTGTGCATATGCTTATTTGTGCAGTTGTTTATGTGGTGTGTATGCACTCATCTATCCTGCTTTAACCTTTCAGTAATAGAGCAGGGAATAGGAGAGGAGTTTAGCCAGAGCAGGTGATTAAGAAAAATCCCTGCAAGATGGCGGTGGTGTGGCCGTCAACGGCCTCCTCTGGGTAAACAGGGAGGAATGAGAGCCTGGTGGCTGCTGTCGAGGACAAGGACAGAGTGGTTTATGACTTTGGGGGATTAATAAGCTGTAGAAGAAACTTTCCAAAGTAGAAAATGGAAAAACAAAATGTTAAATGACAGACTTGGCGCCAGAAGAACAGCAGCAGTGACTTTACAGTGGAGCAATAGCCACTATCCGTGCTTGTGAAACACATGGACACTGCATTTGATTTATAAAACTATCCACTCCTTTTGAAACCTTTCACAATTTATCAGTTTACAACTCCAAACTTTATTTATTTTATCGAGAGCTCTGTTAAAGACTGGCAAAAAGCAGTATGTAATTGTGAAGTTTCATGTTAAGGTTAGACGTTTGTCTTTTTTTATTTTTACAAATGAGAATCTGAAAAGTATGGCTTCCAGTTATACTCAGCTGCTACAATCAACACAGCTGAGTATTGATCATAGCATTTAAAGCTGTTGGTCTTGGTCTTCCTACAAGCAGCTTTGCACAGCTAAAATATTTTTTCTATTCTTAAAGTGTTTTAGAGTTTAACAGCAATTTTCTGATGTCGACAGATTCTCAGTGTGTTTTGGATACCCACGTTTACTTAAATCATCAGTAACAGTTTCAACCCAAGACAACAGTTGTGCAATTTCTTTTATGGCTCTACAGGGAACTTCTCAGAATTTAAAGAACCATTACTTTCATAAGTATATGCCATCAAGATACCTCCACTTACTCCAGAGACATAACATTTTAAATGTAGAGCTCAAGTTACAGGAATTTATGGATTTTTTAGGATAACCGTTTCTCCTATAACATACAAGGACAAACAAGTACATTTTTGCCCATTGATTTATGATCTTTATTTACCTGGCGAAGCCTACCCCTCTGCTGACCCCATTGGCATCTCTAAGTATCCTTGTAGAGATGACGTGACCCAGGGGCTTCAGCATGTTCTCCAGCTCCTGCTCATCCATCGACACTGGCAGGTTGGAGATGTACAGGTTTGTGGGGTCCTGCTCTTGTTGCTGCCACAACAAAAAGGGGAATGTGGGACACAAGGGAGAGGAAAAAAATGAAAATCGGTCAGTCGATAACATAATTGTAATGGATAACCACTAGATGGGTTGAGATATGGCAACCTACAACCAAACTCTGGTTAAAAGCATTTGGCCTCTGAGACAAACATTTATCGGATCAAATGCTGAGTGACTACATCAATATTTTACAGATGTCAAGCTTTGAGCGCATGTGTGTGATCATTTTAAGGGATTCATGGGAGTGGAAGGTATGACAGTCAAACCTATATTAGCATCTCACATAAATATATTTACAAAAGTAGTTTTTTAAATGGTCAAGTTGAGAGATCAAATGAGAGGAAAGGGTGAACTGTATTATTGAGCGATAGAGATTTCAATATTTCCAGAAGCAGCTCTTTGCTGGGGGAAGCTGCACAGCTGGTGGTGGGCTTAGCCTGAGGTAGTTGTGAGTTTCCCCCATGAAACAGCTTGAGACCGCCCAACCAGTCAATCATCCACTGAGTCAGGCAGTCACAATGTAACCTACTATACAATCTACGTTTCAAATCACTCAGTGCTTAAATTAAGCATGAAATGTCATCCTCAGTGCTAATTATGGATTTATGATGTAGTAGGCTGTAAGCACATTAGCAAAGCATCCTTCCTCCAGGTAGTAAGTGACTCATCCAATCAGGCAGCCATCCAGAGTTTCACTGTATGCAAGATACATTCCTGAACCCTTTATACAACTGCAGTTGTGACCATCATGAGTTAAATATGCCAGGGGCTAATGCAGCGCTACAGACAGCCAAATATGGTGTGGTTACAAGCCAGGAAAATAAAATGAGAGCAAAGACTTGATGAGATTTTAATGAGCTTTACACCCACTTCAGCAGCCACATCGTGCTATGTCCTCTATTATTTTGAATTTGAGTTATTTGTTTGCAGGTAAAATTTATTATAGCGTGAAAGGATAAAACATTAACACATCTGAAATCTTTAGAATAAAGAAACTTTTTTGTCTTAATGACCTGAATAAGTCTAAAAATATTCTTTACGCATTGTAAACTTCAATCTCTTCAAATAGCATATTATTTTATATGATCGTGGTAAAATCTGCGAAAAATGTAAAAAAAAAAATCTTGTGCGTAAGATGCACTATAATTACGAGAAAGATTATGGGAGCAATCACCATAATAACAAATATTTGTGTCTGATGAAAACTTTTCTGTGAAGATTAGGCAATATGTTTTGGATACTTATGCAAATGATCATTGCTTTCCATTTTTAAAATACATTTAAAATATGTTGACATTTTAAAGAGTATTGGATATAATGTGCCATCATAAAGTTTCCTGGACTTCTGGAAGAGAAATGGGCCAAATGCATCAAAGATTGCCTGATATATCTAAAAATGAGGAGTTTTTATATGTCTCAGTTTTTGTTTCACAGTGTTTTTTCGTTTTTTTGAAAATCTCAATTTCATCTCCTCTGACCAAAACACAGTTTTAACTAAAGTCCTAACATTTATCTAAGTCCCAAAATTAATATTTTTGATGGTCGGACAATGCCTAATAATTTTCCCTTTAGTAAACTTTTAACAGTTTTTGATGACTTGCATTTGGGTATTAACATTTTATTTTAATAAGAATAGTCATAGTTCCAATTATTTTGGTATCAAAGATTATTAAAACAATAATTTCTTAGTATGGAAATTTAACAACAGAAAAATGTAGTCAATGTTTTTTACTGTAAGATTATTCCAATGCAATAATATATGAACTGCATTTAAGACAATTTACACATCTTTTGTAGTGATGATAATAAATGTGCTCTACCATATACATATTCAGAAGCTGAAGATATTAATAGAAAAGAAATGGTTTAAAAATTTAATTTCAGGCACAAAATCTTAGAAAAGAGCAATAGCTAAGCGAAATTAACGTAAAAGGTGTGCATAGCAGTTGAGTTTTATTTTCATATCAAGAAATATTGCTTTAGTAGTTGATTAAGTGTGAAAGAGTATAATTCATATACATCAGTTCTGCAAACAGCAGCTCCGATTAATCTTAAAATCAGGAATCTATCATCTTCTCAGCTTGAGGTTGTGGAAAAACGTCAGGCAGTATGAATGTCTTTTCTCTAAATACAGAATCCTTAAAGACTGTGTGATTCACTACAGGCAATCTTTTCTCAATAGGTCTCTTTTTACATCTTGTTGATGATCAAGAAAAGTTGAAGGAGGAGAGGAAGTGTCTCCACCAATGTCCTGCCTCCATATTTCCATTTGCTGAAAGAGGGGATTGGTCTCTAACCCGATTAATTAGCTTATGTATCTGACAAGCCATGTTTGATCTGATTAAAACCTCCGGGAAAAGGCTGGTGCCCAGGATCCCAGCATTTCCCCCCTTCAAATATGAAGTGAATTATCTGGAAAACTCCTTCCTCTGCAGGTTTGTTGAATTTGGACGTGTGAGAAAAAAGCTCACATGAGTTCGTATGATGCAGGATCTGACATCTCAATGAGACTTAATTAAATCTGCCTGTAAAAAAGAATCTACTGTACATGTGTCACTCTACCAGCTAAGTCCCTTGAGAGTGTGTAGCGTTGCAGCTGCACTTTTCTTTGAGTCTCATTGGTTGCGTGAGCCAATGTTTTTCAGGATTATGTCAGATAGGCTTCATATCTGAAAGCAGAAAGGAGGTCTGGATCAAAGAGTTAACTGACTTAGTGACTCACTCACTGGGCTAAGCCAATGATAAGTCTGCGTGTGTGTGTAGTTTGTGCAGTGCGTGAAAGCATCAGAATGTGAAGCAGTAATTTGGGTGCGTGGGCTAATTGTAGAGGGGCTCCGTTTGAACGGGTATTATCGCAGGGAGGCCTCCTTTAAACGCGCCTGCCTCACTAACTTTTCCTCTTTGATGACGTTCCGCACCACAAAGCTCTAAATACCCAGATGAGAAGGTTAGGGGAGAGGAGTGGAAATGGGAGTATTTTGACAGCGAGGTGAGATGGGCTGGCCCATTCCACAAGGAGATTTAATTTCCTTTAATGTCAGATCTTGCACATGCACTGCTGTCAGGCTATGAATGAAAACATAATTGAGGTGTGTGCGTGTGCATGTGTGTGTATCTGATCTCAATGTGATTATGTATGGGGCTTTTGTTCCTTTAAAGGTACAGTTTACAGTTTATACTGTATACTGGTGTATGTGTGTTAGCGCGTATGGTTTTAAAAGCCCCCCTTGCTGCGTGTGTCCATCCCCTCACCATTGACCAGTGTTGTATAAGGTTAATGGAAAGGCTCCAGGCTGCGCTCAGGCTTTGATGAGCATAATTCCTTCACTTTGCCACCAGGAGGAGAAGAGGAATCAAACTGTGTGTGTGTGACAGGACAGGGGGGTGAACGACATGTCATTTCCTGCTGACGGATGGCTCCCTTGCCAGACCTGACAGCCCTGTAGCAGTTATTTCATTTCCACTCCCCTGCTCTGTTTACCTCACTGTAATTTCAGAGAACATTACCATGCTGTGGTGAGGGGGAGGGAGAGTATTAGTGGAAAATAAAACAAAAAAACAGAAAAAGCGCAATGATTTTTCATTCTGATTATGAGCAGGAGGTTAAAGAATAATAAAAGGTAGGAGAAAAGAAAGATGGAGGGAGCTGACATGACAGGCAGATATAACACATTAAAGGAAGCCCTTGCTACCTTTTGATAATGCTTGAGGAAAAAGAGACATGAAGCTTTAGAAGTCTCCTGCTGTGCCTATGGGGCTCTCAGGGCTGTATCACTTTAACTGATAAAAGTTAGAGAGACAGATGCGTGTCTTGACCTGGGGCTCTGCATGCAACACTGTACAGAGTAAGGGAGCTGCCCTTACTCTCCTGTCAACACATTTATCTCTCTATATCTCCTTCGCATTTGTTCGACTTCTTTTCCAGTTTTCTTCACACCACATGCAGTACCTATGTTAAGTATTCATCCTGAAGTTTTTCATATTTCTCCATGTTACATTTTCCATTCTGCTTACTGTGATTTTAAAAGACAGAAAAGCAAAGTATTGTGATTTTTTTGGCACGTCTCCATCAGTTGTAGTTGAGGTTCTGAGGATTCTTTTCTATAAAATGGCTCAGACTCAACCAGAATGCATACGGAGAATCTGCAAACAAATGTTAAGTTTTGCCACTTTGATTGGGGCACTCTACTAAATGAATATACATTAAAACATTATTTGAAGGGGTGTGCATTGTGTAAAAGACTGACATGACACTGTCATAAACATGATATAACGCCTGTTATGAACATGAAGGAGTCTTTATGAATGTTTACAACTTATCATAAAGCGTCATTTGGTAAATAATGACACTTTTATTTCAAAGTTGTACTAAGACATGCATTAAAAGGTCACTAAAAGTGTCAACCTTGCATTAAAGGTGTCATTATTTACCGGATGACACTTCATAACAACAGTCAAACATTCATGAAGGCTCCTTCATGTTCATTACAGGTGTTATATCATGTTTATGACAATGTCAACCCAGTCTTATGCACACCCTTCTAATAAAATGTTACAGAAAACGCTTCCATCAGAACCATTCTTTATAGGGAGAAATGCTGCCGGAGTTAAATGATCCAGCATCGCCTTTCTGCCCAGTTCATGGCCAGAAATTGTGGCAGTTGTGTTGCTCTCACACACCATTGTTCTCACCACAGAATTGATGCAAATGCTACTCAAATTTCACAGATTTACCTTAGCAGTTATAAACCAACCTTTTCATTTTTTTCTAATACATAAAACCGCAAATAGATACTTTACAGTATTTGGTTGCAACATAAGATGTGAACAAGTTCAAGGGGTATAAATACTTTTGTGAGGAAATGTGCGTCCATAGGTTTTGATTTTCACTGGCAATCTGTGATCTGTTTCTCCTCCTTCTTGCTCCTTTCTTCTTTATGTCAGTTCACACACGTCTTGCCAAACCTTCCTATTACTACGGCTGCTGTCTCTCATCTCTCATCCCTTTATCCATGCTTCTGTCTCCTCTCTTTCTCTATGCATGCAGCCTGCTCAAGAGATTAGAGCTGTATGTGTAATTGGCACTACAGGGGATCCTGGATGCTTCTCTTGTGTGCAAACACACATTCAACCACACTAGTCTGCGTGTTCTTGTGTATCAGACTGTCAATCCTTAGGATAACAACATACTAGTCACTACCCTCAGGTATACCAGTTTGGCCTGGTGTGTAACTAAGCAGTGGCTTGGAGGAGAGCAATAAAAGCCAAAGACAATGGGCAATGTGTCAAGTGGTTGGAGGAAACAGCAAGGATGGCGTAGATGCTGTGTTCCTGTTGTAGCAAGATATTTTCTTTTTGTACATAGATTGAGGATTTAAGAACATGCTATGGAAGCAATGGGATATAAAATCCATTCAAAAGACACAAATCCAACCAAGTAGAAGCTGGTATGGGGATGTGAGGGCAGTGAGAGTGATATAAGCTAACTTCAAAAGCTTTCTTTTAATTTGTGAGGAGCCAGAGAATGCAAAGACAAAAAGGTAGCACTACACAGGACCTATCATTCTGTCAGCTGGTAAATCTGGTGGTCAGACAACAGCAGGCAAAGTCACGAGGATGGTTTGCTGCCCTTTGATGAGTGCTTCCCCATGTTTCTGTTTCCACTTGTCAGCGGATGGTTGAATCACCTCCTGTAGAAGCAGTTGTCCAATGTTTCCTCCACACTCTATAATTCTGCCGCTGTGAGACTCAGATGCCTTATATTCCCAAAACTTTACATTACAGCTTGCTCATTTTGGTGGTAGTGATTTACTGAACAACCAGGCTGGAGTCTTTCCACTGCAAAAACAATGAAGTTTGCTGTGTAGTCTCCCAAATCCACATTATTTACAGTGCCTTGTGTACATATTCATATCCCCAGAGCTTTTACACATTTTCAGACAATCACAAATATAATGCATTACATAGTGACTTTACGTGACTGTAAAGTGGAAGTAAAAATTAAATCTATTTATATTTTTAAAAAGTGAAAGCAGTAGTGTTTATTTGAAATGAGTCCCCTTTCCTCTTAAATGAAATCCAGCACCACTGATTTTAGTCAAAGGTCACTTTAATCTTTAAATTTACAACTTTTCTGTAAAACCTTCCAAGGTTATCTTAAGCTCAGGTGGGCTGACTTTGCCAATACAACAAATGATAGTTTTCTATTTAATAAAGCTGACTTTTATTGAAACATGGCAAGAAGAAAGTCATTTTTGAAAGCTGTAGACAGTCCTGTTTGCAGTTCCGATGTGCAGAGTGCAAGGCAAATTGTAAGCCCGGACGAACACTTTGTGGCCCATATTTAAAAAGCTCTTAGAGCAGAAAAATAAAGTTGAACTTTGCCCTGACAACACAACGTTCAGGATTTTAAAAAAACGGTGGCAGCACCATGCTGTGGAGATGCTTTTCCTCACAGCACAAACATTCCTTAAGAAACAAGCCCAGAGCATTATATATCCAACCAAGGCTGAATCAATAATCACATGCTTTTCCACATATTCACTTTTTGTTTAGCACCTGACCCAACTGTAGTCTTTTCCGTTGTTCTTCAGTCAGATAAGACTAAAATTTAGATTTTCAGCCTCAAATTTCAGCAATTATTTTGCTGAAACTTTTCATTATTAAATGAATTATTTTAAAAGCTACAAATTTCATGTTTCTTAAGTGTGATATCATAAATGTGCAATAAAAGATTACTCTAATTTTACACGTTTACTGAAACGTATGACAATTTGATCTTCCATGAATTAAAAGACTAATCAGAGAATCAAATGTTTAAAGACAGTGAATTTCATAAATTAAGAATAGAAATATCCTTTATTATCCCACAATGGGGAAACATATGAACTTAAAATACTTTTGATGCAAGTAACGCAGTCTCCACATTCAATATTACAGTTTTTAAGCTTTCAAATTGCTAGAAATTAAGGTACATGCGGCATCTTTTATAATTATGAAGTATGGATGAAGCATATTGCAATAGATATTACTGTGTTTGAACTTAGTCGGTAAAATTAGTTATGTGTCAAAAAATCAATCACTTCCTGTCATCCGTCCTATTTCAGATTGTTACATTTTTCTATTGTCCTGTTATCTGTCTCTGTAAGATACTAAACCGATCGATCATTCTGGGACCACATTGGGATGCTGCCATGATCAATCAGCCTTTAAAGCAGCAACGGGATTATCCACTCACAAACAGATGGTGGATACTGAAACACTCATTACCTAATTTACAGTTTTTACAGAAAGAAAGGCAGCTTAAACTCCGTCACATGGAACGAGCTAATTTCTTTAAAACAGACAAAATATAGGAAAACCTGAGTTTGAAAGCTGACTTTGCTCACGCAGCGTTCCGTTTGGCTAGTATTCAGTGGTACCTGATTAAATCAAAGTCTAACAAATTACCATACATTGCCGCAGAGCACACCTTAATATATCACATCATTCAGCCACAGAATTCTTCCCTTGAGTGCAATCCAAGCCAATGACAACGTTGTGTGTCCTAGAACCCCAAGGCACTGAGGTGTTTAGTCTGGTTTTAAGGCCTACACCCAACTCACACACACTTTTACAGATAATACCTTCCTGCATGGAGCTCTATGCCGTAAGCGTAAAGTCACACATAGATGCACAGACACACAAGTTTGTACACAAACATTCACACATTGTCAATCTTTGTCCTATTAACAGCTATGGAAAATGGCTGTTTGAGTTTCACCGTGTTACACTGTGATGATAGATGCTGTGTAAGGAACAAAACTAGGTGATATATTATTGAGCCTTTGAGAATGCTAACACAGTGGTGGTGCTTTGCTTCAGTTATTCTCTCAGCTGGGTCTGCTCTCTGCTGGAGTAAAATATGCATCAAACATGAGGCATAGGGAGAGCTATGGTGCGAAACTAGTTTTTGGTATGTTCATTCATCCATCTTCCCTTTAACAAACCAGTGGGAGGTTACTGGGGGACTGGTGCCAATCTATGGTGGTAAACAGGAAGCAAGTGGGTCTGGATCAGGTCATCATTTTATTACAAAGCAACAGACAGATACATGGACAAACAACTCACAACTAAGAGATATTTAAATACTTTTGGACAGAGGAAGAGAAATCATGTACGGTAGCAAGTGTGACTGTTTGTTGTAAAGCAAGCGACAATATAAGTTTCCAATTAAAGCCCAAGTAATGTTTAGTAAATTTCAAATGTTTGCACTAGTAATGGTAGAAAAAAAACAGTTTTTCTAAACTTAAGACCCCCCCCCCCTTCTGAATGTGCTCTCTCAAATTTTCAACAGACAATTAAGCAGTCACAAAAAAGTATTTATTAACTCTTTTCACACATTTCTAACTAACAAGGGTCATAGTAAGGAGTATTTGGATTTATCAAAAGTGACTCTACTGCTTATCAGCTATGAGGCAGAATACAACAAATATTTTTGCGGAATAAAAGGATATAGCTAGACAAAAGAAATGTTGCCACTTAAATCTATTTTTGGGCACTTTTAAAATTTGTAGTCACTAACATATTTACGTTAGCTATCAGCAAAAGTCTGAATTTTATTATCTACTTGAAGACATGTACAAAATGAGAAAACATTAGAAATGGAAGCTTGATTTAAACTTACATTATCTACACATTTTAAAACAATCCTCTGGTCAATATCAATATCAAAACATATCTGGTCAGATGTGTGTTTCAATAATATTTACAGGAACAAAAGCATATACTCTCAAATTATATACTTCATAAGGTCAACTTTTGTTGTACAGTGTCAGTGTGTACAATATATTCATTTTGGCATTGACACCACTGACATTAAAAAAACTTCAATGCCCCACGGTGCATCATTTTTAAATGTCCTTGCATCCAGGAAGGCCCATATCCAGGCTCATTTTCACTCTTTTTCAGATACGTGATGAACTGATCATACCTTTGCTTTGCAAAACAGACATAACACCACTAAATTATGTCTGCCATCAGTGTCACGGCTCATACATTTTGATGCTAGGTTAATATGAATTTAAATGGGTCGATATGGGCTACGCCCGCTTAATCACGACCCCGTGATTTGATTTTGTATCTCCCTCGGTGAGCTAATATTCCAGAGATTAAAATTTCATGTGGAGCTTATATCAAAAATCCATTATTAACATGGAAGATGGGCATGTCAGCCTTAGCACTGTGCTCCTCCAAAAAGGAGGCAAAACTAATGCACGCATAAGTGGGCAGTGAGACCTGCATGCAAAGATAGTTTTTGCTATGCTCCCGTAGACTTAAGGACAAATTCATCCATACTTTGCTGAAAAATTGAGGATTTTCCATATAAGACATTTTGCCCTTGCAAGTACTGCCTTAGCTTGGAAGTAGACAACATTCACAAATGTCTTCCTGGCTCCATATGTATTTTCGTCACCATAAATTTCGTATTTTTACATTATGGTGGTTGCAACAACAGCTTATTGTGTTGTCGCCCGGGTAAATGCATTTTTTCGTCTCATGCATCATTCATGATATCCCATTTCGGAGATTGAATTCCTCCTGGCTGACATCATATGAAGGCGGATAGTGGTGAGGAAGGTTTTAGTTTTGAAAAAGGGTTGTGGGGTTGAGAAGGTGTTTGTGTGGGGGTGTTAAAAGAAAGTGTTTCGATTTCTGCAGCTGACCAATATAAAGAGCTCAGAAGCAGAAAAAATACAGTTTGTGCAAATTATGGATGTCTATTGAGTTTGTATCAGAGCCCATCTCTTCATCCCGCTTTGTCTGTCAACATCAGATGTCTTTCAAATATTTTACTTTTCATTTTCTCTTTTTTGAACCACAGTTGCACTACATGAATAATTCCTATCTTCTTACACAGACCACGCATTTGATAACAGTTGATTTACTCTTGGCTGAGAGGAAATAGAATACTCAACTGAACAAATGACATTCAGTAACTGCTGTGTAGGACATATTCCAAAACAAAAAAAGAAGTTATTTGGTGAAAAAGACTTTTTTAAGCTTATGAAGTGCTATGACTCTAATATTGCAGTAGTTTTCTGCATATAATTCTCTGTGTTTGAGGAAATGCGTGATTAGGAAAGAAAAATTTAAGCTCACTTTATTGGGTCTACTGATTTTAAGTGGAGACAGGAAGGGCAAGCATTTAAACACTTTCCATTAGTGAAACAGAAGAACGGCTGTTATTCTTGGCAATTAGCCACTTCACGCCCAGGAGGTCAGCCCTTCTTTCCTCCGACTACATAGGGCAGGTATGTAGTTGTTTGAAATTCTACTATTTTGAACATATTTATACAAAAACTTTAGACAAATGAAATGGGAGATAGTAATTTTAAATCTCTTTCAAGGGACACTTAAACATTGCAAGAAAACTGATGTGTAAGTCATTTAGCTGATATTAGTAGCCATCTTTACGAGTTACTTAAAGTTTTCGTTATACTGTTAGTAGTTGTTTAAAGTAGATAGCAAGAAGAGAAACAGTTCTAAATTGGGAAAAATCAGTTTTGGTTTTTCATTATAAAATAACTTAATATGCGAATAGGTGAAAACTGTCCTTATGTATGAAATAATGAAGCAGTTTCAATTGAATTTCAATTCAGGAAAGTCCGTTTGGTTTGTCTAAAATTAATCAGTTCTGTTTCAGCAGAGTAGTTTGGCAAGACAAGAAATTTGACAAGCTACCACACATTGTAAATTATGGCCTATTACATTGTATTATTATGGTGTATTTTGTATAAATAACACCAAAATAAAAACCATTTTCTGCTATTTTGTGTTTTTTATAAGATGTCTTGATAGCTTACATCTGGTTTAGTTGAGTGATTCTCATACATAATAAACACAAAATTAAGAATGAATGAAATGCAAATGAAAGAGAAAAATCTTGACACTTGAGACAGTTTTTGATGGATGCATAATGCAACATAAATAAACTGACATTAATTATAAAAGATAAATCAACAAAGACCACTTTAAATATAATGCTACACTTGTAAATGAACACGGGACTTGTGGTTTGTCTGCTATAAAAGCCAACTAAACAGTTCCCTTCTGACAGGTTCTTGACACAAAATTTGATGTTTTGAGTTTTGAAAAATCTCTTGAACAAACACTAACCATCCAGGAGCTCAAGAATTCACCACATCACACTTGAAAACTCCCTAAAAATCATATGTGGCCCACAATACCAAATTCTCATCTTCACTTCAGAGAAGCTGTCTCATTCAGCACAGCCCTGAGAGCCACATGTGCTCCCCAGAAGTGCCCTCAATGGGTTTTACCACATCATAAAATTGTCATACATGTTAACGCCATGGTGCATGGGTCAAATGAGCCATGGCAGTGGATGTTAAGTGGTTTCAGAAGGTTGGAAATATCTATGTGGGGGAAATGGCGTTTTTGGCAGAAAAACCTGGTTAGAGGGTTGAAGTCAAATGAGAGTGAAAAATCCAATTTAAGGATTGCAGGGTCAATCACATACTTTTAAAAGACAAAAAATGGTGCGAGGGTTCATGAGATTTGTCTTGAAAGCTCTGAACATTTAATTAACATGCTTCTATAGTGATTTGTGTAGGACTGGAACAACGCTGCAGCCAGTCTCTCAGAAAAGAACCCAGAGAGTATGTTCAAACTATCAAGATTTCCAGCTTCCCTGGCAAAGTTAACCTCTGAGCATTGAAAAGAAAACCGATTATTGAACCCTGGGTTCAGGAGGAGCATTGTGGCTTTCATTTGAAGGCTTTGTTTCAACTTTTGGAGCAGCCTGTCTATGATTTTGCAGCCGTTTATCTCAAAAACAAGCACACAGTGAAGAAGTGAGAAACTTTGCTGCTCTGGTCATTGCTACCAGAGAGCTTTTATATTTTAAAAGTATGCGATCAGTTCTGCAATCCTAAAATTGGACTTTTTATTCCCATTCGACTTCAAACCCTCTAACCAGGACAATAGTTTGGCATGATGTCCATACTATTCTATGTTTGGGTTTTTCTTTTCAATCGCATTGATATTGGTGCATATCTTATGACTGCATCACCTAAATCCAAAGTTTCCACAAAAAACTAAAATAAAGTGCCAGAATATAGATGTATTTGGACATATAGCAA
Source organism: Alfaro cultratus (assembly GCA_903066825.1). NCBI lineage: Eukaryota > Metazoa > Chordata > Actinopteri > Cyprinodontiformes > Poeciliidae > Alfaro > Alfaro cultratus. The sequence goes on along the minus strand of CAEFZX010014548.1, from coordinate 61,892 downwards.
ACTAAATAATCTGATAATCTGAATTGTTTTTATTATGTTTGTATGGACAATATATTTCTATGAAATGGAATGAAATTAAAGGGTTTATTTGAGGAGTTTAAAACCAAAACCTGCTACAAACATTATCGGAGAAACGACCATAGCTCCTGCATGCTCATATTCCTGTCCATATTCACGCCGACAATAGTGAGAAACAGACTGAAAAATTGGCTAGACCCGAACCAGACATTAACCGCCTAGAGTGAGACTTTACTGCTACTGGGATAAGACCTGGCACACACCTAGAATCAACTAGAAGGGCTATTTATATCTGTTCTGGGCTAGGAATGCCTTTGGTTCCCCCAGAATGACCTGAAGAGTGTCACTGAATATAAGGATGTCTGGGCTTCCCTCCTGGACCCCTCATGACTCAATCTTAGAAAAGTGGTCAACAGTGTACAGCATGAAAGGACAGATCAAGACTTTACAGAAAGACAAATCTTTGGATAGAATTACACATGTTTCTAGTCTGTCTTCTACTGTGTTTAAAAAGCAGCCACTTCCAGTATTTTGACAAGTCAGATTTGTTGCTAAGATGACAGCCAGAATGTGTGAGCCTTTCAGCAGCGCAGTACACCGTCATCAGAAACCCGGAGAGTGACAATCGCTTTGTTTCCCTCTGTGCTCCAACACCTGCTCTCCAAATGGAGGCACAATGCAATTTTCACTTATGAAGCTACTGCAAAGCAAATAACATATGCTGTTTTCCTTCTGCACAAACACATCCTGGATAACTACCACGGGTCATGGACTCATTTGTTATGCCTTAATGTGACACTGCTCACCAGGGAACACTAAGACTGGCACGTGAAACTGCACTTTGAAGTTGAACATCATATGTCTAACTGCAGCAGAAATATTTTTCCTTAGCTTTGTAACGTCTGTACAGAGACATAAATGCATAGCCGAGCACAGAACCACGGAAATATTGAAATATTTATTACAGAATTATTTCTCAATGGAAAACAGCAACAACAAAAGTAATAAAAAAGCAATAATGGAAGTGTTGTGCAAGGGGAAAGCCACTTGGAACAAATCAGCATTTATGTGAAATCAGTCAGGTTCAGCAGTGGAGCTGATTTTCAATTACAAAAGAATGATGTAGAGTATTAGTTTCATTTCAATCAGAGGACAAGCTTTTATGAGCTCTTATGTGCATGCACCTTCATTTCATATTTTACTTATTTTTATTATATTTCAAACAAATAGTTCAATGACTTGAGCGGAACATAATAGAACACAATATATTCCTCCTTTGAGCATGTTTTAAATATCTGAAATATGAAACAAATAAGTAGTTCTGTTAAAGTTTTTACTAGTTGAAGATCATATATCTGTGCATATTTTGCCTGTGAGAACAAACCTAACCAAGATGTGGTTCTGGGCCTGACAAAGTTCTGACCTCAGATCGATTCAACTGTTGTGCTGGGATTCTGAAAAAAGCTGTCCAAAAATGAATTCCTGCAAATTGCAAGGAACTGAAGCAATGATGGAAAGAACAGTGTTCAAGAATTCCTAAAATGATGCGACAATGACATAGTCATACAGAAAATTACAACCTTGAGTTATTGATGCTGAAGGTGGTTCTACAAGCTGTCTAAATGTGGAGTTTACCTAATTTTTCCTTCCACTGCAGTGGCAGTCATGAAAATTTCTGTTGGCTGTACATCAAACTGTAAAGTTCAGATGATTATGCATCTGAACTTACCACTTACATCTCTGCCCTGCTCTAATATAGTTCAAATTACTACTAAGCCTAATATTAAATATTTTCAGTATGCCTTTAACTTAACATATGTCACACATCTTAAAAAGCTACATAATTCAAAGTATTTAACCTGGTAAAAAATAAATGGAAACATAGTTATTCTTACTGTTTTTCTAGCAAATACTGTTGATTTATGCTGATGGTAATGTATTGGTAATTAGATATGTGTGTTAATGCCTCTTATTATCTTAGTTTTCAGAGATTTTTAATATGTTCTAAACATGAGGTGCATCAGCCTGAATAACCAAATTAAGAGATTTCTAGCTTCAACTTCTAAAAGTACCACAAAAACACGAGGAAAAAAAAATTAAAAACACATAGCTTGGGCTTACAGAAAATTCCAAGTTGTACACTAGTGAGAGTGTCATTAGCAGCTCATGACCTACATAAAAGGAACGACTGCTTGTTACAGTCTAATTATCACTCTAAACGGCCTGAAAGTGTGGTGGTACAGCGGGAGATAATGTGTTTGTTACGGACACTAATGACATAGTGAAGGCAAACCAAAAACACACCCAGGGTGTTCGGTAGAGTTCAATGAATTCATCATTTCTGTTTTATGGAAACAAAATATATCCTGTGCTGTTTGTTTTTTTTTTTGTTTGTTTTTTAAGTGAAGATTTAAAATGATAAAAAATATAGGTATTTAATAATGTAGCTTTCGTTGATGACCAGGTAATGTAAAAGAAGAGAAAAAAAAATGAAATGACAATATGCTGTTATAAATTCAGTACAAATTTCCTCTGTGAATGCCATTGTAGCCGTTTCTATAAGTAGGGTTAATCTACTTGATTTTGATTTGGTGTGCTGTTCTGATTTTAAGACATTTTGTTCTCATTCTTTGTCTTGAGTCATAAAACCAATGAGACTCTTAAAAAAAAAAAAAAGCTTGTCAAGTCTTACTAACACCTAATCTATCAAACCTCTTTGTTCTAATTTCTGTTTTGAACAAAGGAAAACGTAAAACTAAAGCAATTTTCTTGAATAAAATGTTCTATATTTTTTTGGGAAAAAAGTAAGAACGAACAAGTAGCTAAACAAAATCAAATAAAACATTTTTTGTATCACTAGTGTCAGTCTGTTGAGAAATTTCTATGCAAATGAAGAATAAAAAAACACAAGAATAAGCTTTTTATCTCGATACTGAAAAAATTTCTAGTTATAAAGTGGCACATGTGACTCCAGAGCTGGATGTATCAGAGTCCGGCACAATGTCCTACCCGACAAAATCCCTTTTCGGTTAAAGCCCATCTGCTGACAAAATTGCGATTTATGTAAAGATCAAGATTTTATTTCAGCTATGCTCACCTGTACCTTGGTAAGCATAGCTGTGACATGATGCAATAAGAGGAATCTTTGATCCAGTTCTCATCGCTATAGCGGGACTCAATCCCTGCCTGCAGCAGGTTTGTATGAAGTAATAGAACTCGAATGCAGAAATAACTCAGCATAGTCCATCAAGTGTGAAAGTTATGGACTTACGTTTAAAATTGTTACACCTAAGGTTAGGGGGTAGTAGCTTTCAATCACACAGAGCTTTGTTCATAGTGCTAAGAAGAGATGTGCTGAGTTGAAATTTGTCAGGTAAAAACAGAATTGTTCGGTTCAAAGTCTATCAAAAAAGGAGGTCATTGAATAACATGCTCAGATGAGTGTGTTTATTAGCAAAACTGCTGACAGTAGATTATGAGAGTCTCCTTAAAAGATGAACAAACTGAAAGATAGTAAAGCAATGAGAGGAAGTCTGGTGGTTTGTAAGGCAACAACATTATGACTCCCAGACAGAAACCATTGGTTATGGCAGCTGAGGCAAAGATAAAAGTGTTCACATGTCAGCATGTCAGAGCTGAAAAAAACGAGGTGACATGACAGACATGCATGATGCAAACATGGAAAAGGATCATCTCCTCTACAAGTCATGATAGAAAAGAATAGGACAAGAAGAAGCTTGAATAAAGATTTGTAATCTGAAGCACATTTACAAATCTTGAACAAATTATTACATGTGTTCTCATTTGAGACTTTCCATAATTATCCCATCATTATTATTGTTACTCGGAGGATATCATCATAGTAAATGACATTGTTATTACAGTCCCCAAGTTGATTTTGCCTTCATTAAACATGTTTGACTATTCCAAATTCAGTAAATAGACAGAAAACAAATCAATAAGCAGTCAAGAGGCAATGCAAAGCTTCACTGCACAAGGCTGTACAACAAACAACACCGTTAAGTTAGAACCACAAACCTTTCTCATAAAGCCTGTATCCAATCATTTTCTGCTCATCAGTGTGTTGTCAGTGCAGCATCTAATGAGCTCTCAGTTTCAGAGTGCAGCATATCTTGGTTGGTGTCAGAGCTGTAAATTAAAGCTTTCATTTTAACATGATGGGGGGGGGGGTCTCGGATCCAAGGCAAATGCATGATTGCACATCTTATTTATTCTCATACGCTAGTATGTCAACTTCTCACCTTAAAATAGTCTGGATTGAAACAAAACATGAGAAAAAGGTAAGACCTTAACAAATTGCTTGGTTTTTAAATTGTTTAGGTAATTTATGTAGCAGAATACGTGATCACAAATGCAGTCAAACACAAAATGTTTTATTTAGATGACGAACCATATTCAGCAGCTATAACAGCTTTTCATATGATCAGTCTTTAAGGCATTGCTTTATTTCACTGACTTGTTTCAAGACATCTGCTTTGGCAGAACTCTATTGAGGTCCAACCACGGTCTTTCAGCCATGTTGCAACACCATGATTCTTTTCTTTTCAGTCTCTTGTTGAACATTTTCAAAAGTATTTTGGACAGTTTTCCTGGAAGTGTGGTGTTGAGTGTTAATGGTCAACTCTGCCATTGCAACGTGACCAGATAATGTGCCTCCAAAACAAGCTCAAATCAGCACTCATCCACCAGTATGCTTGACAGTTGGAATAATATATTTTATGCTGACATAACTGAGGTAGGTTTTGATCAAACATTGGATTGTACATTATGACCAAGCATCTTTTTTTGGTCCCATCTATCTAAACAGATATATTAAAGGTTTTAGAGGTCCTAGTGATAATTGCATTGCCATATTATCTTTAAAGAGCATTCCCAAGCAAGCTCCACCTGTTCAGTCTTTTAAAACTATTTTTAATGTCATGATGCAAGCTGAAGGTTGTACAGTCTGAGATGCATTTGTTCATCAGTGATTTCAATATGCTCATATCCTCGGTCTGGAAAATAATCTCAAAATCAAACTTTCTCCAACACAGAACTTTAGCTAAAATGAGATTTGTTTGATGGTGTGAGTTTGGATTTCATGGAACATGGTGGATATTTGGGAAATGTTATTATTCTTTCATATTGATGGTCACCAACATCTGCTTATCTAAGTTCACCACTGATGTATTTCCTCTATGCATTATTTTTGACACAAGGCTGTATGCTCCAGAAGAGCAAACTCGCAATAACTTGTCACCTGAAAATTTATGGAAACAGCAAATGTGTATTTATTTTTTTTCCTCCTATACTCTTATAAAGAATGAGATATACTTATTACTTGAACATATTTTTTTTACAAAACTGGGCAGTCCAGTGGTCTCATTTCTCCATGTGGGCAGTCAGCTGTGAAAATATTCAAGATTACCTACAGCGCTGTTAGCTCAGTGTTGTAAAATATGCTTGTGAGATTGCCAGAGATTGCTATGGAGACTTGCAGATGTCAAACATGACTTCAAAGAGTAAAAAGGGATTTGTTAGACAGTGTTCCTTTACAAGCCATACCAGGGAGATTACTGTTCATCCCATTACAGTGCGACTAAAAACATGATGTGTCCTTACATTAGTTTGACCTTGTTAAGAATGTGTGGTGTGATTACACGGACTGTCACTATCATCCGTTTGCTGCTATTATCAACTTGCAGTGAGTCTTCACAGCTGTTGCAGTGATGTTGCAAGCACTTTTTGTTGTTAGTTACTGTTGTTGTTGTTGCCACCGGAGTAGCCTCAAGGCTTTCTGGCTACACTTCCATTCCTGCTCTCTTAAGTGTGAAGACTTGCCATGTTCCCCTCGCTTTCAGTTGGTTATTCCATTTTTCTGTCTCTCTCTGGTTCCTGCTCTCCTCCTGCTCACAACCCAAGCTGGTATAATTAGAGTAATTGGAATCAGATGATGCTGGCTTAATTGGAAAGGAATGCAGATGGGGCTTTGGGGCTTTTCCGCACTGGAAAATCAGCTGGCAGAAAAAAACAAAACAAAAAAAAAAAAAAAAGAAAAAACACAGTAGGCAGTAGAGAGGGACAGGCGGAGGACAGGGTCAGCAGTCATGCATTTGGACTCTCTGGTTTAGATAAAAGTGTCAAGATTTAGATATAGACACAAAAACAAATTATGTGGGCCACACAATTTGAATTTTTTATAGCTTGTCAGGTACATGTAATAGATGCAAACTGAGTTTGACAAGCCATTCAAATAAACACCAACATCATTTATGCACAGTAATGAGAAAATGCTGAGCTCCAATCTGGCGGCATTTTAAGCTTTGGGTAGTGGCAGTGCACAAGCATTTTATAATAAGGGTAAAAAGGCCACAGGGATAGATCAACACATATTGCATGATGGAAACTGGATATACACTTGCCAACACAGGGCAAGAATATTAAAGGTTAGAATCCATTGGTAAGAGGGCAGATTTCATTTAAACAGTGCCAGGAGCGAATTCCTCTTCTAAGTATGACTCAGAAAGAGAAAGTGAAAGGAGAATGACAGTAAAAATGAAAGAAAGAAACAAGAGTGGTTTCATTGTACTGAAAGTCACAACTGAAAGTCAGCTTGATTGTTTGCTGTTTGAGTCCACTGATGCATAAGACGAGTGTTAGACTCCCTGCAGGCGCTGGGAGCTTAATGAAGGAAAGAGACACTCCTGTTTCAAGAGATGGGACTTCCTCATCCACCACACATGGGGGATCTAGTTTTGTAAGTTGGCCTCCTTATCAAAAGACGGCACTATGCACAACTTTTCTGTGAGAGAAACTGTGTATATGTACTCTTTGTTTACCTAGTTAAAGAGCTGGATCTGCAGGATGTCACCCAAGGTTGATTCAGTTATCCTGACAGTCTCAGTGTCTCCTCACAACTCATTTTCCGTCACCAGAGTTTGCAACCTCTGCCTGGAGATCCTGATGTATAGGTTTGTTTGTCGGGTCTAAGCTCTATAACTCCTGCGACATCTCATTATGCTTAACATGGGGGTGGCAATCAGGGAGGGCTTGGAAAAATCTGTAAGGCTATCTCCTTCCTTTCAGTCTCCCACTCTCTCTTGTGTTTGTCTATGTGGGCTTTAAATGTGTGCATGCAGCATTTTTTGTTTTTCTCGCTGCTTGCTGCTGGACTGCACAGAGCCTTTGTCTTTCTGCGATGCTCCCCAGATCTCACTTCGTTACAGAGCGTAATTAGCGTGGCGCGAGCGGGCTCCCCAGCCGACACACCAAACTCATTAAATTTCACTAGCCTTCTTTTTGCTGGCACACTCCCCTCGCCCCATATTAATCTTCCGTCCAACCCAAACTTTAATTCTCTGAGAAAATGTTTATGGGAAGAATTATATAACTTCCACCTGCACATGCAATAACAGTGTCCCTACTTGCTTAGCTTTTTTTCTGTTTTGTAATGATAGTATCTAAAGGGTCTAGCTAATCAGCTGCAGCGTGCAACGGTGCCTGCTAAGCTAATGCAGCAGACTTAATACGAAACCAGTTTTGCTCCTTAATTTTGATGCCCTCCAAATACATAAAGTACAAACACTTTTGAGTCAAGTCTTTTGGAGTCTGCCTTGCGTCTAAAATTTTAGTAAATTCTTTCTTGAAAAAAAAAAGAAAAATCCATGCTTAGTCAGAATAGATGAAAGGCATCGGTAACATAATATTTGAAGTCTTTGTACAAATATTCAATTGGATTAAGGTTTGCACTTTTAATCTAATCCATTCCATTGTGTCTTTGGTTGTATATTTATGGTGCCTATTTTCCAGGAAGGTGACCCACCACCACTGTCTCAGATCTTTTTCAGGTCAGCCTCAAACAGGTTTTCTTCCAGGATTGCCCTTCACTTAGCTCCATTCGTCTCCCCATCTCTGACCTGTTTTCTTATCTGCTGAAGAAAAGCATTTCACATCTTCCACCGCTATTTTTTTAAACAGGGGCACCATGTGTGCAGTTTCCTCTTCACACTATTCCATAAAGACATCTAATAGACGCCTACACCTGAGTTGTGGTTCTTCGCAGATACTCCAGAGGGACCATGAACCTCTTTGTTCTTTGTTCAATTTGTTCTTTAAGCTGTCCTATCCCAACTTCTGTAGACTTTCCATTGTGCTATGTTGCGCAAATTTTAGTTGCGCAACATAATCCACAGCTTTTAATCCACAGCTGGACTCTGTTTAATAATTCTTGTAGCATCTTGTTGAAATTGAGTGTTTACGAGCTATTGGAAGAAAGAAGATGTTTTTCTTTTTTTTTTTAATTTATTTTCATTTTCCCTCCACAATCATTTGCAATGGTGTGTTGGTCTATCTCCCAAAATAAAAACAAAATGGTTGAAATGTGGATATGAATAATTTTAGTCCGTTTGTGTTTGTCTGGACCTTCAGACAATGACTAGGCTCATTTCCACACACACACACACACACACACACACACACACACACACACACACACCCTAACAGGGCCACACAAACAGGGTCAATCAGGCGACAGTAAGAGGAAGATGTATCATTTACAGGGAAATGGGTGACATGATGCTTTTATTTTTGACCAGAAATATTACTGCAACCCTCAAGCTCTCTCTCCTCTAATTGAACAAAGAGGCAGAAGACAACTGCCACTTGAGCTGCAAGGAAAATTGCCTCTTCAGTATTGTAGAAAATATCCAACTTACTGTTGGAAAACAGCAGTATTTGTTCAACAACCTGGCTTAAGAGGTCTGAAGACAGATTGGGTGATTTGGAGGAAGGCGGTTTTGATGACTTATCTGCCCACTGGTACAAAGGCCAGTAAGCCTCTCTACATTACTTTCCATAAAGTTTATATTTGTCATGAGATACATTAAATGTCTTTGAGGCTGCAATAAATTCCTTAGCCAAAATATCATTTGGTCTATTGTTCCTCAGTCTTTGCTCTTAACCCTACATTTCTGAGGGAAAAAGTACCCTAATTGCTTCAGTGAAGTGGGCTATAGTGATACAGGGTATATACCTTTAAAACATCCATTTTTCAGGGACATATTTAATAATGAAGGGGTAGGATATTTGCTTAAGTAGTAACTATTGAACATTTTTTAATTAATGATAAAAAACAACAACTAAAGGCTATCAAATTAAGAGTAGATCTCATAAAACCCTATTTTAGCGCATGATGATTTGCATATTGTGGGTGTTACTCCCTACCTAAAGCTCTCTACAACGTACTTTCTATAACAATATGACTTTAGCCATTCAATTACTTCTGAAGTCACAACACAGTCAAGTAAGAGTTGAGATACAGCTGAACTAGCTGACAGCACCTGCATGGGCTTTGAGCTAAGCATAAAAAAGCCAGCGCTCCCATGGGTCCAACACCTGCCAGATTCAGATGGATGTATCTGGGTATCTGAACCCTGTACCCTCAATCAGCGATCACAGAAAGACAAACCTAACTTGGGCTGGTGGGGAGGCAGCCACCTCTGGGACTTCCACACCGCTGCCTAGCATTTAATTTAACCTACTTGATGGGTGACTGGCTGCATACACTTGACATTTGCTTCTGCACATCATTTCAGTTGGCAGAGGATATGAGCAAATTAGCAGCCTCGCTACGGTTGCACAAAGTTTTGATGTGAGGTTCCATAGTTAACATGATATTTTTTAAATCATATTATCCTTTCATCACTCCAATGATGTGTTTTAATAAGGTGTACAATCACCTTTATCTTGAGGAGTGACCTTGGAAGAGCAGAGGCTGATAACATAAAAACGGAGTAGAATTGAACAGAAACAAAAGGAAAGGGCTAAAGAAAGTAAACACTACGTGTCCACAGAGTGCAGCTTATCTTCATCAAGTGAGACACCAAAGCAAATATTTGAATAAAAGCAGGACCACACTCCAGAGTATGAACTTCTACAGCTCCCATGGCTCCAGTTCTCAAGACAGGTCCATTCAGACCCATTAGCAACCTGAAGGTTTTGCTAATGTTTAAAGCTATCCAGGCAGGTGGCAGTCCCCAGTTATGGTAATGGTTTCACCCAAGTCTTTGAAGACACACTAGCTGTAATGGTGTCTGAAGAGAGCAATTTCAGGGTACAACCCTCCAGGGACTCATTAGCGAGGAGTGGAGTTATTTGAAGAAAGCTGAACAGTGGTGGACCAGGACAAACCCTTTGACAATCACTGTGGGCAGTAGCAGTTGGCAAGAAGGCTGAATAGCTCAAATATCACGATAGGCCACAAGAAGAAATAGAATAAAGGGGTCTGTTTTGTAGATGGCTAAGAACACATAGAGTATGTGTGTGTGAGAGAGAGAGGAAAAGGTGTGATATGCCAAGCTCCAACACAAATTCACAGCAAGAGTCTTAGCAGGGGGTCATCACAAATGTTCCAGGGCAGCACATGCTGAGAGGAACTTTTAGTTATTCTGATTCCTGGTGACATGGTTACTGCAATAGTGCTTCTCCTAAATCTTCACAGTAAGAAAGACAACTACTCAGATATAATGGTTTTTGATAGATTTCGAATCAATCTATTCTCACTGTCAGTCTTCTGACTTTACTATGAGTGTTTATATAAAATCTAAATAAAATGATGCAAAAGATGACATTGCCATCTGTTTAAACAATGTGTGCAGTTAAAAAGTGACATATGAAAACATATCTACATGAAGACATCTACTGACATACCAATGTTCCCCTTTTAGAAAGAATGCAGCCCTTTCTCACACCAGATTGCCATTTGCACCCAAATTGTCATACACAAATAATTAGTTTGAAACAAATATTTCACTGTAATAAAAAAGTGCTCTACTGACTGCTTACTTTCTTCCGCTTATTGAAATACTGTTCAGTATTCACACATTTTTTCAAGAGAAAAATTATGTACTGTTTTCTTGTCAACTGAACTGAACTGAAGCGAAATGAATTTTTCCCGTCTGTGTCACAATATTTCATCATCCCCAATTGAGTTAAATCAATATGAAATGCTAAAAAGACGTGACTGAATCAATCTCCATCTCAACTTTGTCACATCAAGGCAGAAAATAAAAATCAGCAGAGTGCGAAAATGCTGAAGAGTGAGGTGTTCGTTAACAGGAAGATCTCTTCCTTTTAAAAAAGACCCCCACCATTTACATTCCCCTAAACCCTTGCCTTTCATTCCAAGCCTACTTTCAATATCAAAGCTCCTTTTGAGAGCCTCTGGTGGAATGATAACAGAGAGAAGGGGACTTTAGTGAAAATGTAAGATCTTGAAAAGAGGGCGAGATGAGGAGAAGAGAAGAAGGAGAAACAGGAGGGGGAGGGGGCCACCGAGAAGACGGTAAATCAATCGCTCCTTTAACTGACAAGTTTTCTAGAGTGAGATGTTTTTTTAATCTCTTTTTAAATATGCACAGAAATGTGACCACAATGCCGACAGTGTGATAAAACATCATTAGGCATCATGAAAGAAGCAGACTCTCTCGGTGACAAAAGCGTCCTTCTGTCAGATCCGCTGGATGACATGCGGAAGCTTGGCGATATGACATTTTAGGAAAACTGAAGAAAGCCTGTGTTGCTCCTTAACTGACATGTGATGTGTGTCTGTTTGGGCATGCATGTGGATCTAACTCTGTATTTGAGTGGGGGGTTTAGCATGAAAATAAGCATGCATGTTTATGTTCAGGGTCTTTCAGGAATGTGTACAATCTGACTGCACCTGGAAGCTGTTTGAGATAAAGTCAAGCTGTTAGGGATTACTTCAGACACAGCAACATGCATGCCAGTCTCACTACACATGTAAGGTTCTGAAAAGAGTGTGTGTGTGTGTGTGTGTGTGTGTGTGTGTGTGTGTGTGTGTGTGTGTGTGTGTGTGTGTGTGTGTGTGTGTGTGCGTGCGCATGCGAGTGCGTGGGCGTGTGCGTATGTGTGGGGGTGGTCTGCACAACTTAATTTGTACCGTTTTTTCATCCAGGTATTAAAAATGAGACATAAATGTCATAAACCAAAAAACATGCTAACTGGAAACTATGCAACTGTTGTTTGGTAGTACAATTAAAACACTGCCAACATTTTAAAAAGCATTTTTTTAATGTTTAATATTTGGGAAGATTACAAAAAAAATAACAGTTTTTTGTCACATATGCTTGTGAAATTTATTTATTTATTTATTTATTTATTTTTGTATGCAAATAAGGTGTGGCTACTTGAAACCCACAGAAACAAGAATAAAATATTACACATGTATTCTCATACATGTATGAATCTTTTCAAGAAACCAATATGGATAAATCATTTATTGCTGTTTTTTTTTTTTTTACAGGAGTTTCAACAAACAGCCTTATACACACTTCTTAGATATGAAAACAATCAAATTCTAATTATTAATAAATATTATTATTTGTTAGTACAACTTGTAAACATGTGTTAGACATGTACTGGAGTAAAAACTTAACTTGAAGGCTAAATAGCCCAACTTGACCCTGTGCCTGCATTAAAAAATTGTCAGCACGCTCCTTTCCTTTGGCAGGAACCTGCAAGGCTAAGCATAGGATGAAACACAATTCACCTTCAGAATGCTGTGTGATATTTATGTCTGAGAGTGAGCATAATCCATAGGGTAGTCAGGCTCAGCCTTGAAGAAGGGGGAAGACGGGACCATCAAAGGGAAGCTCAGAGGAGAGTTACTGCTCATCCACACATAGGAGGCAGGTGAGGTGGTTCAGCTGCCTGTTGTCCCAGGCCAAACAGGGCCCTTCAATGGTCAAGAATATATTTTTCTTCCAAAAAGAAGGCTGTTGTTAAAGAAAATAACCGACCTGATATTTAAGCTCTATAAGACTTTTTATATTCCCCCCATTTCAGCTCCGATGCTTTATCTATTTATGTGTAAGCAGAGTTGTTTGTGTGCCTTTGTTGCCATGTGACCCTCAGGTCTTGCATTCTAGGCATCAGGGAGCACCTGGTAGGAAATGTGCCTTCACTCCCTGTCTCCCTCTATTCTTACCATGATCACTCAGTCCTAAGCTGTAAACATCACCCTCCAGGTGTAGTGAGACCGATCAGGGAGCCTCAGCAGACTGAAACCGAGATCTGTTTTTAAAGAAACAACATGCCTATATTTGTTCTTGCATGTATCACATTTCCATTCAGTTTCTACTATTGCAATGCTATATAGAGAAATTACATGAAAAAGTTTCTATGAATAAAGGTGTAAAAAAGGTAAATATCAAACAGAAAGCAGCTATCCTAAGGTTAGCAGTTTTGTTTTTTGTTGCTTAAATCCAAAATGTAGGAGCATCCGTTTGCTCCTCTATTGCGAACATCCAGTAATCCCCTGGAGGCATCTAAATAGGACCTCCACACAGTTAATGACTTCTCCTGCCTGTCCGTTTCTTCCAGCCCTCAGTCCTCACAACTGTGTAAGTACGCTGGCAGAGGGACACTGACGCCATCATGTTCTTTAGCTTCCTGGATACCATTAGTCAGAAGAATTGGATAACCAGCAGGTCTGGGGATCTCTAATGTCAGCATGAGCAATGCTCCCTAACAGTCGCATAAAGTTAGCCATTTTGAGAATCATAGAGGGGTTTAAAATTAAGTCAGAGGGAGTAAGAAGACATTAGAATTCATTTAAAAGGAAAGTGTATTTTCTGGTAAATGTCAAGACAGGTCTGCAATTCACTCATGCTACAAGAGAGAAACTCAAAGCAAAGAAGAAGGTGGAATTGACATTCCCCAAGGAATATACAGAGTCCTGTTTTGCAATGGTAGGTGGACTAGTCACTAGTATAAGAATCATAAATTGGGTTATTTTAACCATTTTTGTTATCATTTTGAAATAGTAAAATCCTGTTAAATTCACAGGTCACACACAGAACAGCTACAATGTTACTTCTCCTCCTGACATATAATATGGTGACATGTATGGTGATAATATATCACCTGACAGTGAGACCCTATCAGGTCTCACCCCTGCAGGGTCTCACTACCTGTTGGCTCCATCAGGACATGATCTACAGCTCTCACTGGAACGGTTCACAGCCAAGAGTGAAGTGGCCGGGATGAGGATCAGTGCCTCCAAGTCCGAGGCCATGGTCTTGAGCCGGAAAAGGGTAGAGTGCCTTCTCCGGGCTGAGGGGGGTGTCCTGCCCCAAGTGGAGGAGTTCAAGTATCTTGGGATCTTGTTCACGAATGAGGGAAGAAAGGAGCGGGAGATCGACAGGCGGATTGGCGCAGCATCTGCCGTGAAGTGGGCGCTGTAACGGTCCGTCGTGTTGAAGAGAGAGCTGAGCCAGAAAGCAAAGCTCTTGATTTACCGGTCAGTCTACATTCCCACCCTCATCTATGGTCATGAGCTTTGGGTCATGACCGAAAGAACGAGATCGCGGATACAAGCGGCCAAAATGAGTTTTCTCCATAGGGTGGCTGGGCTCTCCCTTAGAGACAGGGTGAGAAGCTCGGTCATCCGGGAGGGACTCAGAGTAGAGCAGCTGCTCCTTCACATCGAGAGGAGCCAGTTGAGGTGGCTCGGGCATCTGGTCAGGACGCCTCCTGACCAGATGCCTCCTGACCAGATGACCAGCATCCAGGTCCTGGTCCAGGAGCATCCCCCTCAACCCGACCCCGGATAAGCAGAAGACAATGGATGGATGGATGGATGGATGGATGGATGGATGGATAGGTCAAAGATTTCCAAAAACCAGACCAGATACAGGCCATGAAATACTGAAAGGTGCATCTCTATCAGTATTACTTGTATTATATAACTTCTCCCCATTTATCTCCTGTTCATGTATTTATTGTCTTTAGCTTGTGAATCCTCCTTTTCTACAAATGGACTTAACATATGAATATAACTTCAGTCTTTACAGCAGAAAATTTATTAATCTCCCAGCACACAGAGGCTCCATCAGCAAGCCAGCAGCTAAACACACAAGAAGTCTGTCAATTTTCTGAAAATAATACAAACAACAGAGAACCTGAATCCTGCTCAGTACCTCCTAAAGCAATGCAATGGCAATTTTCTCCTATTGTGTTTCTGACAGGCTGCACACCCAGGAGGGGGGCGGGGGGAAGAAGCTTCCCTTTGGGAGGGAGTTAACGACATGCTGAGGGCTTTTCAGATGGAGTGGAGGTTTTGGCATGTGCCACTGTAAACAAGCTAAGGTGCTGAGAAATTTGGTGAGTGAGTGGTGCCCCGAGTTAAGCTGTTCCAACATGAAACCTCTGCTTTTGATGTGGGGCCACATTTTTCACCTCTATGACCCTTTGAAAAGACACAAAACCTGAACGTATAACCAAAACGTTCATAATACTTTATGACTCGACACAAACACATGCACTGCTCCAGCAAACAATTATTTTACACTTAGGTGGCAGGCTCCCCTGCAGACCAATTAGTCAACACTATTCTTAGTCTTTCTGATACACCATCCTTGACCTGCAAGGCAGAGCAGAAAACATCTCGAGCAAGTGCTTTTCCAAAGCACCTCTGCATGAGAGAAATTTCTACTTTTAAACTGAGAGACTCATAGCAGGGATAGATTTTAAATTGTAGAGTTTGTGGGTGAAAATAAAAACATGTGGCTAAAACTTGACAAAAGCACAGCAATCAGAAATACATTCCTGAAAACCACTGGGTGATTCACCTGATGGATATAATCAACAAATATTTCACTCTGACAGATTTAAACTGTTCTGGGGTTTATCCAAGCAAAACAACAGGGATAAGAAAACTGTTGGGGGTTGCATTAAGTACTCCACCCCCCACTCTCCACCATCTCTAGAATTTATCCACATCCGATTCTCCTCCTCTAAAGCATCGGGTATACAAAAAAAAAAAAAAAAAACTTGCCTCAACCAAAACATGATGAGCCCACAAATCTCCTGTGGCTGACAGAAGGAGATGTCTGGCATCCTGTGTAGGAGGAGGCCAAGATTTGATTACATTGTGTCACAGCGCACTTGGATGAAAAACACAAACCTCTGCCAGAGCCAAAATGGCGTCTGGGATACAGAAACAGGTCTCCAACTCTGATTAATGGAGAAACCAAGGAATATAGGCATTTCGAAAGGTGTTGCAAAGCAAGACAGAAGACCAAAAATACAACACATTTTGCTTTTCCTTTAGAGACAGGAGTATATAGAGTTATCACAAGGGCTATGGCAGTTTAAACTTTTCCTGCAAGAGTGAACAAGTAAACTTTTTGATTCATCATCAGTCAAAAAAGTCTAAAGCTAAAAGTGCACAGTAAAATGCATTCAGTGGTAGATGTATAAGTAAACTGCTGTTCAAGAAAAAAATCATAGTTTAATTAGGAATACAATTATAAAAGTGATACTTCATATTTTAATATTGACATTTTGCAATATGACTTTGTTCTCTCGGTCTAGATGTTTACTATGAACACCTACGATAAAGCAACAGCATCGGTGGTACAGCAGGACTCATGTGGTTTAAGTGATTGAGCATCTTCTTATTTGAAAGAAACGTTTGTTGTGATTTTTTATTTAAAAAAGTATGAGAAATAATATTTTCCAGAGGTTAATAATTTTTTTTTGTATTTTTTTATGGCAGTTATAAAGCACACTTTATAATTATACAATTATTTAAAAAAATGACCATGGATTTATGTATATTTTTTTTATGTTTATGATCTTTGGTGTCAGCACCAGATTTTTCTGTTTTCCTTATTTTATTCTTCTCAGACCTTGGCCAAGAGAAACGGCATTTTGTTTTGCTTTATCTGTGTAAAACTGTAATGACAATAAATTAAATCTTAAATCAGAACAGCTAAGGAAACTGGGATTAGCTGCCTCAGCGGAAAAGGGGAAACGAAGGCTGAGTTGGACTGTAAAGCAGATTGAAGGGAAACAATCAACTGCAGGTAGGGTCATTAAGCTAACATTATGCAGCCCATATAGAATGCTCCACACAGAAATGTAAGAAGACCTGTACAGTCACCTGCTAGTTTCAGCTCATGTGCTAAAAGGCCTGAATGAGTTTGAATTTGAGGTAACTAATGCCATGATTACTTGATGTGAATGTGCTGCAAAAGCATTGGGAACCTTACCAGAGTGCATAGAATCATAGACTGAAAATAAATTGGTGAACTGAGTCATAATTAAGATCTTTAGCAGGAGAATGATTTAAAGTATATGACCAAATTAACACAGAAATGGTTCACCAAATACAAAATGTGTATTTTTCAATGATCATTTCAGTGGTGAGACAGTGGGAGGAGATGTACATGGAAAAATTATCAAAGAGCCCCCTCCCTCTATGCTCCAATATTGTCAAATACTTTGGGGGGAGACTAAGCGATGTACTATTGACAGTGGGCAATTAATTAATAGTAGGAATTCCAGTAATTATTGAACTTTTTTTAAATAAATTGGATTATTATTAATAAAAACAGTATAAAATCACACTGTAGCATTAAAAGATTGAATAATATTAAGGCTTTTCACACATTTTTACCAAGGATGCAGATAAAAGAGGAAGCTGCTTTTAACATATACTGGAAAATATATGCAATTGAAAAGGTTTGATGAGAGAGGAAGACAGAGCACTGTGAGGAAAATCTGCTGAACAACTAAAAGTGGTTACAACATGTAGTTAGATTTAAAAAACAACTGAGTTTCAAAATCAATTTGTTAGAGAAAGACAGACAGATACTGTACACATTTTGCTTTAACACTCGAACTAAGTTGATCAGGCATATAACATCCCTCAACTCTGACACATTATGTACAGAAATAAAGTCTCAGACAGAAATGCAGACAGTTACAATATGTAAGTAATTTTTGCCTGCTTGTACAGATAATTTTCCTGGCTGCCGCTGGCAGAGCTGTGAGCGGTGACCATCTGGTTTTTCTGTGCTTATTTCGATCTGGGTTCAGTTTAAGTAGCAAAGACAGACAGCCCGGATAGGGAGACTTGAAGTCTTTTTAATGCATTTGCTCCTGTGTGTGTGTGTGTGTGTGTGTGTGTGTGTGTGTGTGTGTGTGTGTGTGTGTGTGAATGTCTGTTGTCACTGTTTATGTTACCTATTAAGACAAGCTGAACACTTCAGATGTGTATTGAAAATGTTCTTGCTCTAGACAAACAGGTAATAATTGATCCAATAATTAATGTATCTGATAAGGAATAAGAATTTCCAGGCAACAGTGAAGAAAATCCACATATTTGCTGCAGCTGCATGGTGAGATGCATGCACATGCGCATGCACATAAATAATGATAGCTTCCCACACTCGGATTGAGTTAGTGGGATTAAAATACATCATTTGGTAATTAAAATACCAGATGTTTCTGTGGCCAGGCACGCTAGCCGGATTAGCTGGGCTGCAGCGTGGATCCCAGGAAGTGCAGGACAAGGTCAGCCTGCCAACCTGCCATGTGCTGCGATGAGTCTGCCTGACAGCGGTGGATATGCACACTGAGCTGTTAGGGTGTGGTATGCAGTAGGGAGATAGAGAGGGATAGGGGACAGGTTGAAAGGAGGATAAAGAATTAGATGGTAGACAGTACAAAGCCAGATGGAGCTGTGGGGGTGGGCTGGGGAGGTGGAGAGAGATGATGTATGATAGAAAAACACTCTGGAGGCAGGGAGGGAGAAAGGAAGCATCACAGTAACCCTTTCACTGAGGCTAACTATGCAAGAATTTGCAAACATTTCAAAGAAAAATTGTATTCCCAAATAGATATGTTATAAAACAAAAATACTGGAACACGTGTGAAGAACTTGTGAAACTGGTGCAGCAATCCAAATTTAACAGAGCCGCCTCAATGATGCAGATAGCAGATCCCTGGACATGATAACAGACTGTTTAATCAAATTGAATGAATGAACACAATACAATTAATCAAGATTTGTGATGTCTTGATAAGATCTGATGCCAGAGATCAAATTATGGTCCTGCTCAAAGCTCTTTTACCTCACTAGCACTGTAGTCCCTGGTAGAAATTATAGAATCTGTTTGATTCTGTCAGTTGTAGCTCTATTTTATTCAAATAAGCTTGAATTGTCTTTGTGTTTCTCTGTATTTGCCTGGTCAGGGTAAAATATTTGTTAGGGAACCTGCATCATCAAAACACCATTAGTGGATAGCTTAAGTAATATACAATGGTAATGCTGGCAGGCTGAGGATATGCACCATTTCATTTCACGTAACATACCTTTTCATGATTTTTGGCAATGTTCAGACTCAGCACCCAGCAAATGTTTATTTTTTCATCCATCCATCCATTGTCTTCTGCTTATCCGGGGTCGGGTCGCAGGGATAGCAGATTTTTAAATTACTCCTATTGTTATTGTTGGGGGGAAAAAACTAATTGAAACATCTGTAGCAAAAATATCTATGAGGCTGACACTGCACACAACTACAACTGAAATAAAAGCATGGTAGTACTACCATTTCAGTGCATTTCAGTTTCTTATGTCGTCTGCGTTTCCTTTCAAAAATAATTGCATACTTGCATTTTCATTTCTTCAATAGATGGAACACCAGAGTGAAGGCTCAAATGTGCCATATGGATGGAATGTACTCTTTAATCACATCTGCTTGGAAGAGTAAATCAATGTTTTCTGAAACTTCTGAAAGAAATGTAACCTTCAAAGTAAGCTTTGTAACAAAAAGCAAGTTGCATTGAAACTTTTGGCCATCAAACAAGGTGAGTGACATAAAAGGTAGAGGGAGAGAAAGGCAACTGAAAAATTGTGTTTAGTAGAAGAGTGGTACCAGAGGACCTTGTAACATTGGTCACAGAGACATAATAAGTGGTCGGGGATGATGGAAAGTCAGGGCCCAGCCAGCCTGCAATGATGAGGTTGTAGGATTGGCGAGCTAGTGGGCAGTTAGTCAGTCAGGATCTCAGTCTATCCATCAAGATGTTAAGATAATAAATCTTAACTGACAGTCATCACCACCCTGCTTGAGCAACGAAAGACTGGCCAAAACAGGCCATGCAATGAGGTATGGAAGATTTTATGAATTTAGAGCTTTTTGAGAAGAGATTTAGTGTCATTCTGCCCTGCATGGCAGTGACTTGCACAGAACAGAAAAATAATATTACTTTAAAGACAAGCAATACAGCTAACAGACTGCTGCCCTCAATGTTTAGGAGTTTTCTTCTCTCTTTTTTTTGCCCTTTTTTCAATGAGGAATCCTGTTGGCTTCAACTGCTATCATCATCAAACTAAAATGACTGTTCAGTTTGAAAAATGAAGAATGCAAGTGTCTGCCATTATCGCCATAAAAAACAAAAGTGCACTGTACCATAAGACACTTCATCAGCTTCTGGGTATTCAAGTGGAGAAAGTACCCTTTCTAAATGCTACATAAGAGGCCTTCAAATCACCTAATGCTGCTAATGTCTAAACAATGAAGATGAAGATGATATGTTGGCGTCCCAAAGGACATATGCCATTGGTCCTTTTACACCAGCATGCCATCTGTGTGCAAAGTGTTGTCTATAAGAGTTGAAGGATCTATGAGCCCACAACAAGCTCAGGGAATTCAACTCTCAACCCCTCTGGTAATCTGTGAAAAAAGCAGTGTGATGACTGCAGCTCACTGACCAGAAATGTCACCCTGCCCTTTCCTTTTGTCAAAGAGAGCTTGTCGAGTCCTGAGGGCACTGACTAATTACTGTTCCTTCTGCTGGGATGGCAACATGGAGGAGGCATGTATACATGCTCTTGCTGTATGTGCATGAGATGTCACTATAATCTTTAGTGTATGTTTGAGTCACTGTTCTTCTATATGACTTCACCACCTCTGTAAGGTCAAACTCTACTTGTTTATCAGCTCTTTAGTAGTTGATGAACAGATGGACTGCAACTGAGACAACAATAAATACCGGGTATCTGTAAACACATATGAAACAGAGGTTTATGGAAATTACACTGGATGTTCTTAAATGTGAATTGTTTTCTTTGTCTGGTGACCACACCATGAGTTTCTCCCCTTTTATGCCCATAGCAGCCAATGACACAGTGGTATTCTTCGCAGCATGAGATGGTGCATTGTCATGCAGGAAGATGATTTTGCTAGGGAAGGTACGGCTCTTCTTTTAGAACCATGAAAGAAAGTGATCAGTCAGAAATTCCATATACTTTGCTGAGGTCATTTTCGCACATTCAGGGACACTGAAGAGGCCGACCAGCTCTCTCTCTCTCC
This sequence comes from Alfaro cultratus, assembly GCA_903066825.1. NCBI lineage: Eukaryota > Metazoa > Chordata > Actinopteri > Cyprinodontiformes > Poeciliidae > Alfaro > Alfaro cultratus. Next base: position 40,689 of record CAEFZX010014548.1, on the reverse strand, counting down.
ATGATTTCGGCCCAAAAAATGACTCCACCACCTCCTTGATGACGTCACAGCCATGTTGGGATGTGGTGGCCATCCACCACCAATCCACTCCTGCGTCCATCTGGACCATCCAGGGTTGCACAGCAGTCATCAGTGAACAAATCTGTTTGAAAATTAATCTTCATGTCCGGCTGGGCCCACTGCGACCGTTTCTACTTGTGAGCTGGTTAGGGGCCGAACAGTAGGTTCATGCGCCGCAAGCCTCTGGAGGATCCTCCACCTTGAGGTTCCAGAGGCACCAGGAGCTTCAAATGACTGTTTGCTGCTTTGTAAGGGCATTTTAACAGCTGCTCCCTTAATCTGATGAATTTGTCTAACAGAAACCTTCCTCATTATGCCTTTATCTGTAGAAACCCATCTTTGTTCTGAATCAGACACAAATCTCTTCACAGTACGATAACGCTTCAGTTTTCGTTAAATATCTAATGTTTTCATACCTTGTCATACGACTCTCCACTATCTGATAATTTTCGTCAGCAGAGAGATCCTTTCTCTTTTTTCATATTGCTTGAAACCTGTGGCCTGCTTAATAATGTGGAACATCCTTCTTAAGTAGATTTCCTTTAATTGAGCTCACCAGACAAACTAATCAACCCAGCTCTCTGCTATTAATTACCGTATTTTCCAGACTATAGGTCGCAGTTTTTTTCATAGTTTGGCCGGGGGGGGGGGACTTATACCGTGGAGCGACTTATGTGTGAAATTATTAACACGTTATTATATAATATCACATGTTATTTTCACACTAAACCACAAGAGGGTGCTCTAGGCTTGTGTTGATAATGTGTGTGGTAGAAGCGCAGCATCTTTTACCTCTGGAGTTAGTGGAGTTGTTTACAAGCAACACCGAGGATGAAGATTTCATTGCGTTTAGTGATTTAGAGTGACACGGATGGTTTGGTAAATTTGTTAACATGTTATTTATGCTATAGTTATCGGAATAACTCTTAATATGTTATGTTAACACACCAGGCACTTTCTCAGTTTGTTATGTGTCATGTAATGTTAGCATACCATACAATTATTCAGCCTGTTGTTGCCTCTATTCTATTTTTATTTTAAATTGCCTGTCAAGATGACATGTCTGTTCTTGGTGTTGAATTTTATCAAATAAATTTCCCTCAAAAATATGCAATTTCCTTCTTTATTATGAATTCTATGGCTGGTGCGACTTGTACTCCAGAGCGACTTATAGTCCAGAAAATACAGTATACTGATTTAAAGAGCCCTGACACACAATACCATCTATAAATTTAATAGCACAACAAAAAATTTAATCTTTATGACACTTTAATCCAATTAGCATAATAATTTGGAAAACAGTGTAATTTTGTGTTTTTCCTCCATCTCTTTCAGCTAGTTGCAAAGCTAAAGCTAAAGGAAATCAATGACAGGAAACGCCCTCTAAGCTAAACTTAAAGGATGTGACACACTAGGGAAAGCCCTCTTTAGGTCACAGCTTAGATAGAGGCTAACAAAGGAGATCACAAACTGTTCTTGGGTGTCATTTTGTCCTGCTAGCTCCAAAAGGTAGCATGAGGAATGGACAAGCTGTATTTTGGTAGTAATAAATTTAATTCATGAATTCAACTCACTGACTCTTTCTCAACCTCATACATCAAGAACTCAGCATAGAGAATGGAGAATTATCCACAGCAGCTGTAGGTAAACAATGTTTAGCTAAAAATAGCTTCACTTTTTCACATCTTTTACTGTAGCATGAGTAATGTGATCTCTTGATCCAGGCTGACTATGTTAAAAAATGTGGTACAATGAGTATTACATTTCTATAAGTGCTAAACAAAGGTTTTTGGGAATTACACGTAATCAATGCTACTTCTCGACATGCCAGAAATTGGTGGGGTAGATGTAACAGTGGACTTTATCCCATTTACAAAATATTAAGTATGGAAAACAACAGATGAACATGTAGTAAAAGTAATCTAGCTAGTCCTTTTTATGCCATTTGCTCAATGTACAAAATTAAAAACAAGTAGCATATTTATAAGGAAATGACATTTCACAAAATGAGCTGTACTTCTTTACATGTGGTTTTTAGAAACACCTACAAAAATGGCCAACTGAAAGCTGTTGGCAGACATAATAGGTTCGTATGATGCATAAATTATTTTGGTCATAAGCCACTGAATTGTATCTTTGTGTTTATAGTATTGCATTTATGTGGCTATTTATTTGTCTGTCTATGTCGGTTAACAATTACAATTATATCCACCATACTGGGGAAAGGGTCTCAAGCCTCCTCAAATGTATAAAGAACATAATTAATAAAAACAATACCTCTAATATGAAATAGAAAAGAAAACAGGATATATTTGATCTGTCAGTGACAAAGAACATTTTCCTTGGAGTAGTGAAAGCAATTACCTAGGCTTAATTTTCACCAAGCTAAAATCTAAATCTCAACTCAGGCAATGTTTTACACATGTGTGTTGTGATTGACTGGCTTGCTCCGACTATCTAGTCAGGACTGAGAGAAAAGAAATTAATCTTGAATTAAAATCAAGCAAGAAATAATTACAAACAAAACAAATTACTGAAAAGTTGGTTTGGTAGAGCAGACTACACAGGAAGGTGCTGTAGTTTTGACCACCCTGACATGTTCATATGTTAACTACCATGTCACTATTACATCATCATCATCTTAAAAAAAAGAGGAACAATTCATCCCCAAGAGCCCTGCCGTGACTTACAGTGAAGAGTCTGTTCAATGGGAATGACTTGTGAACTCCGTTTACATCCTCATGATTTGCTGACTGACATATTACCACCCGACATATTATTTTGCGTTCCAGCTATAAATAGCCTGCTGACACTATAGACAATATATTTCCACTGAGGGACATTTGTAATAAATGGAAACAGTAATATTTGGATTATTTAAGAGGGAAAAAAACTATTATTCTGGCAAGACTGATCATGAATAAATGGTAATGGTTGGGAAATGTTTAGTCTGAACTTATTCAGGTTTACTGAATGTATGAAATCTTCCCTAAGCTAATAAAACACATGCTACACCTGCTTCAGGATTCAGCTGCACTGGGAATCTCTCACTGGACGACATATCGAGTCATCAGCAAGTTATCAGCCTATATGGACAGAGAGCTTCATTAACACAAACAGTGCTTGCCAGCCAACGCTGCATAATTTTACACCCCCTCTCACCCTTTGTGTGTGTGCGTCACGGAGGATCTTTGAAGGTGTGTTATATTTTCATGAATATAGTTGATGGATTTAATCTCACAAATAAATATCCAATTGGGAGAGAATTCACCCATCACTTAGCCTGGATATGCATTTTAAGGGTAATACTTTTGCAGTAGCACATGAATGTTATCAATGTTTATCAATCAACACATGAATGTTAATAGAATGTTTTCTACATCATTATAATGAATATAATTTAATTACATTTACCTCTTTTCCCTGATAACTTGCTTCAGTGTATTTTTTTATATTTTTGGCAAGTGTTGCATGTTTGAATATGACTTTTGTTGGCAAGTGGGTGCATGACAACTGTGTCCTTTATCATACTTGAGTTGCTGATTTAGGCCAAGGTGATTCTGTGTGTGTGTGGGTGTGTGTGTGAGTGTGTCACAGGGGAAGAGGCATGCTACAGTCAGCAGAACAGGGTTGCGCCTCACTGTTTGTCCCTGCAATGTGTTTAATGGGCACTGCACACACAGCGCCTCCCTGGTGAGAGTGATGTTAATTACTGTGCAGCACCTTGTGACTCTTTCTTGCTGCTTATCACAAAGTGACACAAACATACACGAGTGCATCTGCAAATATAGATCCAAGCGCCTTGGCACTGCAAAGATCCATCCATTAGGTAGGCAACGACATGCAAATCCTTTCACAAATAAACTCACACTCACATATGTTCATGTGGCTGTGCGGGAAAACCACACACCAAAAAGAAAAGTAACCAAAAATGATTTTGTCTTGAAGCATCTCTAGTGACTCTTTTATTTCAGTCCCTAGGAGATTCTTTTTTTTTCTTTCTACCTTCATTTATCTCCAGGTCAAACTACTTAATGGATATAGCAATTGAGAGATTCTATGTACGTTAACCTTCAGGAAAAATATCTCACATTATGTCGGTACTAACAAATGCTTAAAACAGAAAAAAATCGTATGATCAATTTCCTTTTTATTTAAAACAGAAAAACATTCTCTATTCATATGGTAATGAGAATATTACATATTCTTTATTATAGGTAGTATTTTTTAAAAGTTTTCTTATTTTAATACATATATGAAAAAATACAGAAAACACATCAGTAGGAGTTTTCAAGTGATTGTTGCACATAGTTTGATACATTTTTGCACTTTTAGTCTTTACAGAGTAAGATTGGAATAATAGATATATTAACCAGAACAAGTAATGATATTAACTCTTCTTATACTTCTGTGGCATGGTAACTTGCCAGTGATTGCTGGTGCCCCTTTTCACACTGGAGCTGACCGAAAGTTTTTCTAAACAGCTGAATTTGCCTTTGTAAGCACGGTAACAGTGTGGTAGCATTTATTTATTTTTTTTGGTCATCTGACCTGCAGTATGGAGCAACATGTGGGACAAGGGCAATACTGTGTTACTCTATGATTGGTATAGCTGATAGAAACTTCACTCACCCTCTCTGGTGCTCATTAAAATTACTTTAGATCATAGGACCCAAACTCAAAGTCATAAAAAAATAAAATAAAAATCAGTCAAGCTGATTGGTCTTGTCTTACCGATCACAATGAAGCCAAAAAGATGTTTGGAATCCCAAATTTGTACTAGGCAAGTGCATGAGGGAATGGCGATGTTGATAGGTAAGAACAAGAAGGTTTCCAATTCAAACAAATTTTGAATCTTGTTATAATGAGGTTGTTCTTGTTATAACAAGATAATGATCCTAAATTTATTTCTGAGCTCTGGTAGTTAAATGTTTCTGCATTATCTAACCAATCAGAGACTGAAAGTCATTATACCAAAAAGTTCAGCGATAAATGCAGAAGGCTTTTTTTTATTCTTGTATGCAAATAAAATGGAGTTAATCATAGTCTGAAGTGTCACAATCAAGCTACATAACTATGTGAAACATGTCTTCAATTCCCCAACAACTATTACAGTTGTTTCAAGCGTCTTGAATTAATGCTCGACATCCACATTTTATTCTGATCTTGATTGCCTAACTTAAGGTTTTATCATAATCTAATGTTGAGTTGGTTTTGAAAAAAACAAAACAAAAAAAACTGTGAAATCTGTTTTATTTTTTGTTTCAGTGCCTATCATTTAGTTTTACCAGTGGATAGATGTGATTTTGTTCAATGACATTGAAATACTATTACAACTACTGGTTTTTCTTCAGGCGACTGATGAAAGAAAGTAGCTTAATCTACTATCTAAAACACTATGCATTATAAAAAAAAACTCCTTAATACAAAAATATCCACATTGCTCTTGTCTAAGACAATTATCTATCCTTCAGGCTTTTTCAGCAGGTCTCAAAAAAATTGAAAACACTTCTTCTGACAGTTTACCTTCAGGGTTAAAGTTTATACCATCAGGTGCAAATAAACTCATTACTCAGAGCAAAAATAATGCTAGTTCACAGACACACAAATAAAAAAAAAGCTGTTTTATAGTTTCAGAAAGGTTGAAACTGACAAGGACCCTAAAATCTAAAGCATGCAATAATTAAAGGCTTTTTGTCCAGATGAATGCATTAGGCTTGTATGGATATTTCAATGTGTGTGCATACTGTAAATGTATGAATAGGTGACTGACCGCGTGTGCATGTGTGAGGATCTTTCCCATCTGAGTGTTTGGAAGTGTGTGGGTAACACACACCACACACGCAAGTGCTAATAGGATGCAGAAAGTGGTACAGGCCTTTAAGAGCAGGTTTGGGTGTGAGTGTGTTCTGTCTATGGCTGCAATCAATTACAAAGCGTTGGGGCTGCATGTTCTAATCAGAGGCATAAATGTCAGCTCCTTTCCCTCGCACACGCCTCCATTTGCATCCATTAATGCAGAGGGAGAAAGAAGAGAACATGAGAGTGAAGTGAAAAAGGGAGAGAGAGAAGCTGCCTCGTGTTTCATCTGGAAGAGGTGAGAGGAAGCTGGGTGATGAAAATCTGTGTTGAAAAATGATGGTCAGGCTGCAATAACCGGTTAGACAGGTAAAACTGCACTACATTACAATGCAGGATAAATATTATTGGTGAAAATAAAACAATACTATTATTTTTCACAAAAAGCAAATGAAAAAAATAAGCTTTTTGTGTTATTTGGAACAATGCTTCCCAGGGTTTATTGTGGATGCCTCACTGCTCTATTTGTGATTAAATACCAACTTATACTTCCAACCTGAGACAGGGTTGTTCTATATTCTGATAAGTTTACATCTAGGGTTAACCAGCAATACTCTCCAGAGCTTAGTGTAACTTCCTTTCACCACAAACACACAACATATGAGTATCCCAACTTGCCGTTTTATTTACAGATCAAATTCAGAAAGCATTTACTTGAATAAATGAAGTAAATAAAACGGCAAACTTCCATTAGTTTCTTACCTATTGGTTGCAAAAGTATTTATTTATTTTGCAAATGGGCTTCACAACTTCTTATTTCCAAATGATACAAGGAGAGTTGGTCAAATCCAGTCACACTTAATGAAAAACCCAAAAGCTGCTGGCTAAAAAGGCCAATTACTTTCTCTTCAACCTTTACATTAAGGTAGACATTTACATTGGTGATGAAAGAGCCAATGAAAAACAGGTTGTTTCATTATGGAATGTGCATGTCCTGTTAGAGCACAAAACGCAAAAGGAGCCCCTGTCAAAAGCATACACCAGCAGGAACATACTTTATGCACTGGACTGGCCTCATAATGTAAATCTGCACTGGACCAAAAGTCACAAACCAAATTACATATTTAGCAAACCGTTTCACCCCAAATTTACATAAATTAGTAAATCTCTAAAGTAAATATCAGAAATCCTGTTTTGGCAAGCCCTGCTAGTTTTGACAACACATGAATGTGTTACTTTTATAATATAATTAAGTTCTCCTTTTAATTCAGATGAAGGACTAAGAAACCTTTTAATACTGGATAATTTCAGGTTATTGTCAACAGTATCTACAGTATGAAAGAGCAAATGGATTAGCTATTTTAAAGTCATGAAGTTAAAGCAAAGTATTAACTGTGTGCCCTGTTAATGATTTTTTAGTGCCTCTAATAAACTATTTTCTCATTTTGAAGTTGGACCTGAAAGACCTTCGGAGCTCAGATGGACTGTTTGAGCTGCAGCTGTAATTGTAATTATCCTTTTATGCTAAAAACATACCTTTGTAGAGACTGAAGTCATGTTGGATAAGCGGAAGAGAAGGAAATGGAGTAAAAGAGGAGGGTGAATAGTAGCCAGAGGAGCAACAGAAGCATATCACTTCCTCTCTTCCTTCCCCTCGTCTCCCTAAACAGCAAAACAGTGAAAGCTATTCCCAGAGCTGCTGTACAGCGTTTCAAACGCTTCCTAAGTGATTAAAAGTGTGACAGCACACACTTGTATATGTCTGCATAGCATGTAAACAACTAGTTTGTTCTGGTGCTGGATTTTTGTGCATCTTCCCAAGCCAATAGCTGGAGAAAATGCTCAGGGTTCATGCAGTTCGTTTGGCTTCTCTACATTTTTTTCAGGGACTAATCAATCCTTTCCTGGATATAAATTGATGATCTATTGACAAACTCTCGCTCTTGGATTTTTCAGTCAAATATGTTGGAGTGGTTCCCAGAGTACATCCAGGGAAACATCTTGGATGTAATAATCAAGATGGAATATTATTTTATATATATACATATATATATAAAAATTCCCTTCTCACCCACCACGGGTGGTTTCTTCCTCTGAGCTCGGGTCCTCTACCAGAGGCCTGGGAGCTTGAGGGTTCTGCGCAGTGTCTTATATATATAACAGTTTTTACCAAGTGATAAACAGAAATTTTCTGCACTTCATGAAAATTCTTCAAGCACAGAGAATGTGGTTATAAGAGGATATTATGCATAATTTATGCTGAGCTTTATATCATTCTACAATGTCATTACCTTAACAAAAACATTCCAAAAGTGTATGTTTCTGGGTGTACAGACATATATAAGTCCATGTTGTGATTCATGATTTTGTTGAATTGGTCTGTTTCATACATTTTGACATGTGAAACCGCCCATATGGTGCATGGTCTGTTACTGTTATCACAAAAAAGTAGCGTCACAGAATCAGTAAAGAAGTGCCACTGGACTGTGAGATGCTATACAATGTCTGCATTTAATCATGTTTTCAAATATAGCATTTTCAGTTAAGAGTCTATTGTTGTTATCATCATGCAAATATCATTCTTGTTGCAGTAGTATTTTCTTTCCACTATATAATAAACATTGTGATATTACCCTTCTTGTTTCAGTTCTGGCAAATGACAAGGTGCTACATTTTCTTCACACATCCATCTTGCCCATAGTGTCTCATCAACTGCTACTATTAAGACCACTGACATCTAGTTTTATCTTAAGGCTGAAGGTGATTAGATCAAAGAGTGTAACTGCAAGTGTTTAAGTTCAAGTATATGGTGGTTCAAAGTTGTATTTATGAAAATCATGACTTTGCAGAGCGGTTACCATAAAACTGATATTTTAAAATGACAAATTTCTAGGCATTTATCTGATTAATGCCTCCTGGTTCAGCATGCCAGTTTAGGTGAACAGCCATGTTTTAGAACATCTGCATGTGTGATACTCTATTTTCAGATGAGGGATCGGACAGTTTTCCACAAGAAGCTGGGGTATTGTTTTATAAAGTAACCCTGCATTAAATTTCTCCACAACTTTATCTCTGTCCTGTCTGCTGTGGTTCTTGGCATTCATGAGGCTGTTCGTTTTCTGATGTACCCACAAACCCACTGTGGTCCTCACAGAACAGTTGTGTTTAAGCCAAGACTGAATTCCACACAAGTGGACTCTATTAATCAATTAGGTGACATCAGAAGACAATATGATGCAGCTGATTTGATTTAGGGACATTAGAGTAAATGGGGTTAAATACAAATTTTGAACACCAGGCATCACTTTCCTTCCATTTATAAATTATTCTTTACTTTGTCCTGGTTTGCCACATAAAATTCCAGTAAAATGTTGACATGTTCAATGTGGTAGAAATCTCTTCGCAAGGACAAGAAATGAATGTGGTCTAAATAATTTACTGCTAGATGTGGGTACATTAGATTACAAGTATTATATGTTCTACTTGCTTTATATAGCTTAGGTTACTCACAAGCTGCTGTGAACCAGAAACACTGCTGAACCTGTCACTTCCTCTTGAGCTGACAGGCTTTATTAGAGGAAGTAAGGATGCTCCTGTTTATTCATGATCACTCTGCGGCACGTGGAATGCATCAAACTAGATTCACCATGCATAAGCTTGTTACATCCGTTCAACTTGTGCTGCATTGCTACAATGGCTTTAGTCAGTCATTTGTGATGGAATCAGATTTGTTCCTGAATGAGTGTGTGGGAGAACAGGGACACATGCCACAATATTGTGGGAAGGCAGATTGCCAGCGCTCAAAAGAAAAAAAAAAAAAAGGTGATTGCTCACTTATTGGGACTTGTTATGGTATCACAACAATAAGCCTGACTGTCATCCACAAATAAGCATATGGCTGAAATAATTAAAAAAAAATGTCAGCACTCCCAGAGAACAGTCACACAAAGACACACACAGGAACAGAACTTCATTCTGTTTGGCTGTTGCTGTTGTTAGTTTACGACCTAAACCCTCCATTGTTGAATTAGCCGCACAGATAGGAGTGGGTGGCTGAAGCCACAGTGCCAGGCCTACACTATCCCCACACACACAAAGAAGCCACAACACAAACTAACTCCTGGCAAGGGACGGAGAGGCAGTATTTTTTTTTCCCAAAAACTGATTACCTTCATTCTCTCCAGTTACTTTCTCTAAGTGGCAAGCTGTTCCTTTGGCAGCTGTTTCCACAATGTCAATCCCCATTCGTGGGAGGAGATCAGGGAGGATATGCGCCTGTAAACGTCCACGTACGATGGAGGGAGACGGGTCAGGAACTCTCTTCATGCAAATCAGTGTGGAAACATGCCAGGCTTTTTCCCCTCTCTGAAGCTCTGGGATACTGAAACTGAACACAATTAGCACTCAGCACCAGTGTCCGAAGCTGGAAACCCATTTTTCTTTCAGAGGGTTTGGCCTTATTGTTCTTGGATCCCTTTCCATCCCAATGGCGGGCCTCATTGTTTTGTTTTTCCAGGTGTTCGTTCTCCTGGTGACCTGCTTTCATCACACCGGCCTCATATTCACCAAATATTCTCCAGACAATTTCCCTCAGTTTAGATTGCTGACATATAGAGGTCAACTATTTTCATCATATTCTATATGCACATTAAATATACAAAAGAAATGCTAATGAATCCTTGGCAGGACTCAGAGGATAGATGGTACTTTTCCTTAATACATGAGTCAAATATGGCCAAGGACCCTAAAGGCAGTGCATCACAACCTTTCTCTGTAATTAGGAATATGAGAAATGTTGCCATTGGAAACAAACCTGAAATAGATGATTACAGTAACTTCTCTTAACTTGGCTTTTTAAAAATCTTTTACATTTAGCCCAAAATGTAGAGACAGCCTTTATGTCAGCAGAACAACAGATTGCCTTTCACACGTATAAACATTACATCAAAAGTAAATCTCTCTTGTCTGCTATCAAATCATCTTTATTTTAGAGACCTCCCACTGAGCATGCTCACTAGGAGCTCACATTTGAGCCCCTAATGCACAAGCAATAAGATTATGGCTGTCGATGTAAGCCTTGAATTACTCACGTTATGACTTGATTGGCCAATAATTTGATTGGAGTAACATCTCTACTTCCCCTCCTGGTTTTTCAGATCACATCTTGCCTAACCCTGACTTCACTACTGCTTCCTCCTGCTCCTCCTCCCTCTTCTCCCTGTTCCTTAAGGCAACAAGCAGCCTTACTGTCAGCTTCTGAAGCATGGGTGCGACTGTCTCCATGGAGATTGCTAAACTGATTTATTAATGGAGACAAAAAAACGCGTCCATCTATTCCCCTTAGAGTATTAAACAAAATCATGTTTTCTTATGAAAACATAACAATGTGCTTCAGGTTTGTTTCTTGTGTTAATGTATTATGACAGTGTCCATGAATACTCATTAACTCATCTAGAATTAAACTAAAATAGACAACTGGACAGACACAGTGCTAATAAATGTTGAAATTTTGAGATGACAAAAAAAAAATAAAAAGAGAGAAACTGAGAAAAATCCATCTTCTAAAAAAGGCAAATCATCTAACAATAGCAGCAAAGAATAACGATTATGGCACTGATCAAAAAAGCATGGCTGACTGCATGATATTCACCAAGACACTGTTGTATAAATCACTTCAGGTCTATTTTAAAGCATAAAAACATAACACAAATGTAAAGAAAAAAGACCATTACATGTAAAACATAGTAAGAATAAATAAAGCTCTACGAGGCAATTGTAGTCTAGAATTTAAGGGAAAGAGCTAGTCTCACTGATATAGCACAATTACAGAAAGGGAGTAAGCATAGGCACCAGTTGTGTTTGCGAACATAAAGTTAGACAAGTAAATAAATGCCTTCATTTAATGTGTCTTATATTTTTATATAATCTATTATATAATTATGCTGCTATCTACAGATTGTGTGAAATCCAAAATAACTCATCAAACTATCCTCCATCATGTACAGCTATGACGATTAGCATCAGATCTCATGTAGATCACTCTTTTTCTGTGACTGAGCCAAATGAATGACTGAGGTTTTGACTGCAGCTACATTCTGTTTGCAAATCAGTTTTTTTTTCCTACCTTTTTACTCCACAGATTGATTAGAGGAAGACTTATACTTCTACAATCCCTGAATGTCTCACTAATATGAAGTATTCATACTCTAAAATGCTTTTCTTAGAGCAACAATGCAAGTGAGAAGTAGAGCAGAAATGACCTTGTCATTTTCCTTATTTGTCATAAGTGATTATCAGCCACTGATTTAGAGGTAAACAAAGCTCAACATTTAGAGCTTTAAATAGCAACTGATTTCACTCATTTCATAAGTTAATATTTCTTCTGACCTATTCACTGGGCAAACTAAATCTTCACTTTATGAAGCCAAATTTGAGCTGAAGAAGTTGCTTTAACTTCTTTAATCTTGGGACTTGGATTGTGTCTGGTGATACCTAAAGGTATCAGTCTTTGGTAACTTTTGACTTTTTGAGTTTTAAGCAACCTTTAATCTATTCTTATACAGTCTTTTTCATCATTCCTTACTACAAAGATGAAATTTAATATAATCCTTTGAGCTATCAGCCTACAAAAAAGCTGAAAAAGGAAGCATCGTGAAAATTATTGTAAATGTGCAACTTAAAAACACAAAAATCACTGACATCTATTTCCTAACGTGATGAGATATCTTGAAGAGAAACATCCCTATATGTTGGCTTAATCTCGCAGAGGCGCCTCTGGGAAACTGATCATTATTGGACATGGCAGTGTCTCCCTACCAGCTCGTTTGTCAATGCTACCTCTGCCTTTTTCTGACAGTTATGAGGTGTTCGTAGCCTTTTAATAAGGGTGTGAGGGATCTGCGGTGGTTCCTGCATTGCTATAGGGCGGAATAACACTGCCAAAAAACATATTGTGTACACAGCTCTGACTTGCTCTCATGAGTACTAAGCATTTCTGTTTAGATATCTGATAAAACAGATATCAATTATGTTCTGCATAAGGGGCAAAAAAGGAAGGAAGAAAGGCATTAGCCATCAACTAATGTACAAACAACCTCAAGCAGATACTTAAGAGTCTTTTTGCAGTACATAGAAGATAAAGAGCTGATTCTGTTTGACTGCTTGCTTCAAATTTAATTTGTGAAAAGTGTGGTTAACTCTGCAAATTAGCCAGGGAGACGTTTTGTATCTATGTGACATACCAAGCAGAGAAGGAGGATGCAGATGGATGCTCGCTCTACTGAGCCGGTGGCTTGATGGTAATCACATCTCCATTCCCCCCTCCCTCCCTTTTCCTAGCTTGTCTACCATTCTCAATTTTAACGTTCTGCTGCTGTCAGACTCCTTTGGAAGAAAGCAGCCATCTGCTACGAATCACGTCATGCTCTGAATCAAATGTAACAACGCACACTTGCAGACATGTAAACACGGGCGTTCGCAAATGATGGCAGCAGACAAATCACAGTTGCAGAGACAAACAAAGACATCGCTCAGAGCTGAACAGGTTTGAAATGTATGAGAAGCCACATCTGAAGGAGAAGGCTCTGAAATAAAACAGTTTAAAAAGCATTCAAGTAAAACTAAAACAATTTCACAAGAATAACACTTTAAGTACGTTCAGATAACATGCATAAAAACTACATAAACCATCCGCTGCCGACAAGAGAACACCCGGTGGTACTGCTAAGAAATCTCAGAGAGTGGTCGAAGAGAAAGGTCACCTCCTTGATTGTGTCATGTGATAAAAAGGAGACAACAGGACTGAGATAAGCCAAAAGATAGCGCAAAGATAAAATGCGAGACACCAGCCCAATAACATTCTGCACAACACACCAACAGCACAAAGATAACAAAAAGAATCTGAATATAACAAGGAAAACAAATATATCAAAGAGGAATGTTGGAGAAACAGTAGCAAGGCAGAACATAAAGCATACCGTAAGTGAAAGAAAAGAGCATACTTGCTTTTATGAGTGTAAAGGAGCTATGAGAAACATTGACAGGCATAACAAAGACAAATAGAGATACAGGAAAGATATAGAGCGAAAGGGAAATAATACAAGTCAGCATGCATTCACAAGACTGACATTACAATGCATGCATGCAAAACACTGGCACTGCAGAGAAACAAAGGGCAGCAGAGAATCCTGGAAGTTCTAGATAAGAGTTTCTCTGAATACATGTGCAGAAAAGCTGAGTTTGAATGACAAGCTATTATAAAATGTAACATTTGCCAACAAGCAGTGTAATGAAACTGACTTTGAGAGTGTATGAGATAGAACAACACACAGTAGAACATAACTATGAAGTGGAAGTGAAAGACATGTTTTGTATTTCTACAAATACTAACTGAAAAGTGTGGCGTGCTCATATATTCAGTGCCCTTTACTAGGATCAAAGTCTGAAAATCTGGCCCATAGATTTACTACGAGGTTAAGGTCAGGGGAATTTGCTGCCCAATCAAGAACAGTAACACACACTCAACACTGAACCAGCATTTGGTGCCATCAATTAATTTGTGCAGCCTACTGACCCAGAGTGAGATACCGTTTAAAAGCTCAGGATACCTTTGCAGGTGTCTTGAATTAATTGGCTAATTAGGGTGAGACACCACCAGTTGCCAATAATAACTTTCTTCATTCTATTCTAGTTTTCTGAAACATTGTTTTTTGTTGTTACATACTGTGCAAAACAGAAATAATAAAACTCTCTACACAGAGACTATTTTTATATATATATATATATATATATATATATATATATATATATATATATATATATATATAGTGATGATTCCATATCATATATTAGTTTTAGTTTGTGAAATAACTGGCTAGAAAAAAAGTCAATTTTTACACAATATTTAATATTTTAGATGTACCTTTATGTGTTCAAATGACCCATTTATCTAAATCCAACATGACAAAACTTGAGAATTTATGTTCACAGAATATTTGGTAAATGTCCAAAGGCACTATTAAGACCTGGAGTTGTAATTATACCAGAAACTCCTTCAACAAGGTGTTGATTCACATACAAATGTACACAGCAGTTTTAAGCACCATTTTCTATCCACTTCTCAGTTATGTTCAACATTGTTTTGGTTTATCACATGAATAGTCCAATACAGTTTGTGGATGTAATGTGACAGAATGAGTAAAAATTGAGGTATAAAATCTTTAACATGGGACTGAAGCTTGGCTGTTAGGAGGTAATTACATATTTAAAAAAATAGAGAGAAATTCTAAAATAAGACTGAAGAAATATACAACATGTGTTTCTTTCCCAGCCTGAAGGACTTTGGGATCTTTGGAGCTTCAGAATGTGCTGATGTTTAGTTTTCTTTTGTAATACACTTTGATGAAAAGTCAATGATCTAAAAATTACCTCAGTGGGGCCTAAGACACCCATGTACTATACATCTACCTCTCCCCATTCGATTTCCTCGTCCAGACTGCTGACCATCTCTAACTACATCCAGACCCTGGAGAAAACTGTGCGAGGAAAAAGATCCCCTACTTCACTCCACTTTAAGATCTACACTTAATCTTCCTTTTCTTCCCCTTATCCATTTCTTCTCCTCTCCTGCAAAGTAACACTCCTAGAATATGTCTTGAGTGCTTTGGCCCTTCTGATCATAGATAAACTACAATGACCCCTCTTTTATATCTTTGGATCCTTTTCTTGCACACAGACAAAAAGGTGAATAATTTAAGATAATGTGCCAATTGAAAATGTACAAAAATAGAAAAAAGGTGTAAGTTTTATTCAAAGTGTTGGATAATCACAACCCTATTGCTTTTCTTATCACTTTGTATTTCACAGCCATGTCCACATACAGAAATACTCTCGAGGGCAGAGCTGGTGAGATGAGAAAACGTAATAGAGGCCCGTTAACTCCAGCCTTCCTCCTGCTCATTAGGCAGGATGAGCAGCTGACTTTGTGTCAAAGAGCTGATCAGCAACTCCAGCCCTAATCTGCTCTGCTTGGACTCAAAGCTCCGTCTTACTACAGACGTCTCACATATGATTGAGGCAACTGGAAATAGATACAGTCAGGGTAATTTAACGTGGCATACCCGCTGAATTCATTCATGAAGAGGAAGATACTGAGGGAAAAAGAGAGCAAGAGAAGGTGGTGCAATGAGGGGAAGGTATGGGTTAAAGGAAGGAGGGACAATTGTAAAAAGTAGAAATATGTGAAGAAGTACTGAGGTAAAGAAAAACAAAGTAGAAGGTATGTGTCTGATAGAATTGCTATGATTTTAAAAATACTAATACTAAAGTTAGGAACTGATCTTACTCAAATTGCCTAAGCTGCTGTAAAGACATGAGTAAATGTATGAAGATACATGTTCTCCATCACCTGGACAGGCTCAGAAAAACTCAACCTGGACTCCCAAATTCCTTTATCTGAAACATCTGTAACTAAATCCAAATGCTGGGAGGCTCTTTACAGTTGCATGAGCATTCAAAATGTGTCGAGCTAACATTGCTAAGCAGATGTAGAGATGTATGGAGAAACAACTAAAGGGAATGCATAGATGGGGATATATAAGCAGGAGTCTCAGGGTGGGTGGTAAAGAGGATTCCAATCAATGACTTAATTAGCATGACTGATGAAGACAAATTGAAATGGGTTATCTGAGTCAGGAGAGAAACGAGGAGTGAAATTTGACATGTCTTCAAAAGAACCAAAATAAGCAAATGCAAATGCTAAGCTGAGATGTCAAGGAGAAAGTTTTAAAATCCTATTTGGGCCTAAAGTTGTCGATAATGAAATTGAAAAAAAAAGAAGTACTCCTTAAAAAATGCACCAAACTTTCTTGGTGAAAGCTTTGCTTAACACTAAAGGCGTGCGATTGATTTTCCAATACTCACGTCTGTTCCTGGGTTGTCTTCTCAGGGCCAGCTGAGTAAATGAATGCAAAGCGTTTCACCTGGTCTATGTGTGTCAGCGTCGAGCGTGGAAGCCCGGTCCTTTGAACGCCGTCTCTGTGGGCCCACTAATTGAGCCAGATCAATTCACAGAGACAGCAAGCAGGTTGGCACAGTTGCCACATCAAAGAGATTCTAATAACTGCACACTGTGGCCATTACTAAGCCTGAAAAAGCCATATTTATATTTGCTTCAAAGCCAGCCTGGCAGCAGTGAACAAACTGAGAAAGGAGGCCTTGAGTGTTCATTTTTTTGAGCAGATGATTGGACACAAGGCCATTTTGGAACAATTTGAGAGCAGAATAGATAATATTCACATATGCATAAATACAATCATTTAAACTGTGCTTTAATTAGGTGCAGCTTTGCAGCGAGAGTGGAGAGTCATAAAACCTGCAAAAACACCCTGATGATTGACTGATTATTCCTAAGAAGAGCTATAATGTTTCACACAACCACACTTTGATATTGTTGAAGCATCTTTCTACCATACTCCACAGACTATTCCTTTAAATAATCCACTTAGTATCCATGTTTCATAATACAAAGGGGGAATTCACTAAGCTTTTTGGGTGAAATAAATCTCTGTAAGAAACATTTGCACAACGACAGGGCTGCACCTAAAATACAGCAGTTGTAAAAACAAAAATAAAAATAAATAAAAATACAGCACTTCAGGTGAAGTGGGATCATAGTAAATCTATTCAAAATATTTGATATATAACGTGAACTTTGTCGTGTACAACAGGTATGCCAAAGTCAAGTCCTTGAGAGCTACCTTCCTGCAACTTTTAGATGCATCTCTTCTTCAATACACCTGAATCAAACAAAGTGGATCATTACCGGGCCACTGCAGAGCTGATCAGCTGCTACTGAGGGAATTCAGTAATTTGATACAGGTGTGTTGGAGACAACTTTTTAGTGTAAGTACATGGCTATTTCCTGAAAACGGTACACCTACTCCATATAGCATCATGAAAGATAAAACCACTTGCTCAGTAAGTCCAGGACACCACTGATTCACAGAAGCATTAGTTATGCTAAAGCTGTCTCTTGCCAGTTATCTCCTTCCTCTTCATGATTCACTTTCTCACTTGCCTCTCTCTGCTTGATAAGTGATAAGTTTGTAACTTTGTTCATTAGTGTGGGCCTGTCTCCTGCTGTACAGGCTGTCTGAGGTGATATAATGGGTGGCAGACCTCTGGCTCTCCCCTTCCAGCTATCACTCTCTCTACCAGGTCTCACTTTGTGTCCCCCTCTCAACTTCCATTTTTCTTGCAACCCTTCCTACCTTTTCTTTCCACTTCATCTCTTTCACTCCGGCTAGCCGCGTCTCTGTTTCTCACTTTCTCTCACGCTCTCAGCTCGGCACGTCTCCGCGTTGCTCTGCGAAATAATTTACCACACGCAGTGCTCCCGCGTATGATTGAAGCATAATTAGACAGCGGAGGCAGGGAAGCCAGCAGAGGTGCTTGGGAGCCAGCGCTCGTCAGATGGTCCGTCTCACTCTCACTGGCTTTGCCCTTCAAAACTATCACTTCTGCAGCAGGAGCTGGGAGGGGTGTGCTGTGATGAGCCACTGCTGAGCTAACTTTGGCACAAAAAGTTAGACATTAGCAAGGAAGTTTATCTTTTTTTGGAAGTAAAATTATCTCCCAACATTGAAAGATACTTCCAACAATGTCTTGCAAAAGTTTTCATACTGCTTACACTTTGTTACAACTATATAAATATTTTGTTCTACATATATAAAACTGTGCTTATAAAAATAGATAGTTATAAAAGTAATTTTGTCCGTTTTTACTGTAATGCACCTAATTAAAATCCAGTGCAACAAATCAGGCGCAAAGTTAAGGAGAAGTTTAAAGCCAGGTTATGTCATAAAGGAATATCACAAGCCTTGGACATCTCACTGAACTCTTTTAAATGGAAAGTGTTACACAACTGTAAATCTACACAACATGGTTGTCTGGCTAAACCGACAGGCCAGGCTAGAAGTGTAAATAATCAGAGAAGCAGCAAAGAGGCCCAGGGTAACTCTGGAGGAGTTCCACAGTTAATGTGGGAGAATCTGTCGAGGCTGTAACTATCAGTCATGCAAATCACAAATCAGGCATTTATGATATAGTTGCAAGAAGGAAGAGTTCCAATAAGAGGTCAAGTCAGTGAGAAGACACACTGAACCAAGAAGGTGGTTTGATCAGACGACATCACACAATCTTTCTTTGCTTCCATACAAAAGCCCCAATGTGCGACAGAAAACTAACACTCCATTCTCACGGCAAAACATTGTGGTGGCAAGTTTTACTTCAACATGAACAGGGAAGTTGCAAAAAAAATGAGACAGGAATAGAGTTTTACCTTACAGTTAATGATAAGTTAGAATGGATTACATTAGACCCAAAATTATGTTAGAATGGCCCAGTCAAAGTCCAGACTTACTGTTCACAGATGTTCTGTTTCTGATCTAATTGGTTTCCAGAGGTCCAAGCTGACAAAATGCACTAAATTCTATGGTTGCAATTTGATGAAATGAGAGAAAAGAGCCAAGGTAGAAGGATATATCTTAAGGTAATGCAGTTATTGACTATTTTAATTTCAAAATTCTTCAAATAAAAGTTTACAATATGTTTTTACTTGTCAGATGTGTTATTAATACTGAATATCCATGATAATAAGGTTTTGACTTTAAAGCAGAATACATTTCAGGCTGCTTTGAAATCTAAGAGCTTTTTGTCCTCCTTTGCACAAAAAATGATGGAGAGGGATACAATTTAAAGTGAAATATTCACATGCCATACGCAAACAGTGGAAACCATCATTCAGGTTTGTTGTTAGTTGTGTATAAATGGTGACTATGGTGAGCATAAAATATGGAGTAGGAGCTGTTGTGAGCATCTACGATCATTAGGATGCCAATGTTGATGGCAGCTTCAGAGGAAAAATGCTGATCACCGCACTGACACCATCTGCTCTGCCAACAAATACTGAGGCAGATGTCAGAGGGGAATTGGCATTACATTCAAAGTGGCACACATCGCTCCGAAAGGTGCGTGATGCTGCTGAGTGAGCACCTGAATCCCCAGTGTCTGTCCAATTATCCCGCTGTATAAAGAATACGCTGTATTCCCAGTGCATTTCTTCCAAATTTAACCCATGCTATGAGAAGAAGCGGGCCTCACTAGGCTAGCTGTTGTCAGCAACCAACTGTAACAGCACTGTCAGCCGTCCCTTTGATTACCGCCCAGAGGTCACCCTGGGTTGAGCCGAACTGTGCGGTCCGGTGTGTCAGCTGAGCTGAGACGTCAGAGAAGTCACCTTTAAAGGATAATAAGAGGACTGCTGACTGACTGCAGACCACCCAGGGGGGGATTCGTGCTTTTTCCACATGAATATAAATGTGATATTGACAGGAAATTTTCCCCAGGAGAGAGAAGCGAACAGACAGCAGAAGAGATGGCGCGGGGGGACACAAAGTGAAAGTGAAAATTCATGAGAAACAGACAGCAGGACTGATCACTCAACTTTGTTTCACACTGTTGTGGTTTCTGCTGTTCATTACTGCTTGATGGACCAGTGGTTCCTCTCGGTTTTAGCATAAATATTTGGGATTCACTTCAAGGACACATGTTAATGATGCCATTAACACAATTTCCCTACCATTTGCAAAGTGAGTGGAAAGTAGCACCCCTCTGTTTGCCCTTACTTCTAAGAAGCCTATAAATATTGCCAATGTTGCACAAAAGGCTTCATTATTACTGTTTACAGTGAAGGAAACGGGTCCAGAACTGAAACTGCTCGTTGATGATTAACCATTTAGATTAGCAGTTTCAAGACAATTTAGTTTCTAATCCACACTTGTAACCCTAACTATTGCAGACAAAGGAACTCAAATGCAAGCCAGTGTTTGGCTAGTAAGTCAATGAATAATTCCATGATACCATAAAGTCAAACATACCATTGCAAAATCTATTAATTAGTAGTATGGTTATCTTTTAAAACCAATAGCAAAACTATGTATGTCAGCAAACAGACAAAATACCTGCATATTTTCCTGAACACAAGATGCCCACAGTGAAACATATTTGTGGCAGCTTCATGCTGTGGGGAGGATTTGCCCTTTTCCACAACATGGCCAGGGACATTGCTTATAGTTGATTGTAATATAATTAGCCAAATACACCTTCCAAAGAGGTTAAATCTTACTGAAGTCTGAAATCCAGACTTAAATAAAATTGTACAATTTGTGGCAAGACTTGAAAATTGCTCTACGCAGATGCTCTCAGTTCAATTTGAAAGACATTTAGTTATTTTGTAGGAAAGGACGAGAGAAAGTTGTGGGTCTCTCTGAAAAGCTGATATAATATGCTGAACTCTGAAATGTTTCCAATAACACACCAAAGGCTTCAATTGTACTGCTTGGGAATTAAACTTTTAAATGAAACCCCATTCTAGCTTAGAAAGAACACATCTGCAGAAAAGTAAACTATTACATTTTTTTTTTTATCCTTTCATCACCGTTACTTTTATCTTTTACAAGCAGCCGCAAAAATATGCTACATATAGGCAATTATATTTGTCATGCAACACCATTTATAGATTTTGTCCAATGGTCCCACTGATGGGGCCACAGTTCATGTATAATCTTTAGAAAAAATATTTTAAAAAAATCAGCCACGCACATGTAATTATTTCCAGATATCTATTTTTCCCCACTTGACTAGATAAATAAATACCCAACCTGCCATCAATAAATAATTTGAAGCAAAAACAGGACATTTTGCATGGAAAAACTAACTCATTTGCATTTATGCTCTTTCATCTCTAAAAGTATCACAGGATTTCTAGTCAAAGTTCATATTGGAAACAAGAAATGTCCATGGGATATTAGCGTTGCTTTGCTAATTCTCAGATGTACACGCTGGAAGAATAAAGTAGAAAATGGACAGCTTTGTTTTCATCCAGGCTGTTATCAGCAAAAGCCGACTGCAGCGAGAACGGGGAGGGATGATTTCCATAAAGACTGGCTGTTGTCTGAAAGCAAGCAGCTGTCAGGCGGAATTACCTCTCCGACACAGACACCACAATCGAGGGCGCCCTTCCCATAATTCAGTCTGATTGGCTCAAGGGGAAAATGGCAGCCTGTGGAGAGCGAGGCGAGCGCCTGGTTGACAGGTTTGCATCTGCGAGGCTTGATGCGGCTTTTGCCTGTTATCATTTTGTCTGCTCGACGTGTCAGTTTTCTCACTTTGGATAGCTACCTGAGCAAAGTGGCACGGAGAGTGGAGTCCGTGCTGCGAGGAAGCAAATAGGTGCCTGTGCTCTGTTTATCAAGACTCTCGCACAAAAGGTGATGAAGAAAATAACTAACATCACACGTCTTAGAAGATTTTGGAAATTATGAAGTATGGTAGTTTCTTTTTGTAGAAATAATACTATTTTTTTTGTATCGTTACAAATTTCTAACTACCATACATAAAAGAAAAAAAAACAACAACTGTGCAGCAAATTCATTGATGTATCAAATTTAAGCACTTGTTGCTAAGATGCATGTGATTTTTATTCACATGCAAAACAAAGTAGGTTTTTGCATTCATAGACCAAAAATTGCACATGTTCCTGGTTTTAAAGCACTTCATGAATCGGTGGTGGGAAAAAGAAAAAATAAACAAAATTATTAAGTATTTAAACTAATAATCACAGATCAGATACCATCCACAAAAAAGTATAATTCTAATTTCTGGCTAATTAATGTAATTTTTCTTCACATTTGTCCAATTTACTGTATTTACTTTAGAAAAGTTTTAAAAATTGTGAAAAACAAAATATTTCCACAGTTTCTATAACAAAAAAAAAAAAAATGGATGTAAATGTATTTAAATAATAATAATAATAAAAAAAAAACACATTACATACCAGGTGTTAAAATCAATGACATCATAGCTTTTCACAAGTTTGAAGTGCTTGAAATAACCAACTGCCTTCCTCTCCAGGAGCCACTGTTTCTTTATATATATCCTTGTACACTTTCCATAGCTCACGAGTTGGTTTGATTATAGTCTGCAGTACGAGTGCCGTGAATCTGATGGCCATGCAGGACAGCCTGTTTTTAATTGAAGACGAATCTGTCCAGTGTGCAGTGAAGCTAAGAAGTGACATTGGGCAAACGATCAAACTCCAAATGTTGTTAGTAGTCAAAAGTGGCCACGTCAGATGATATATTCCACAATAGCAAACATTTTTATCCAGCTCAGTTAGCCCCAAGCCCGCAGTGCAGAGGCTGGGATGTAGCACAGGTCTGGTACAAAAGGCCCTCTATCTGAGTTCACCACTCTGTAAACATTTTTCGCTAAACTTTGGAAACTTGATGGGAGTTAACTCCAAAGCGGACAATGTCAGCACTGGAGGAAACATCCAGTCAACTGAAACAGGAAAGGTTAACACTGGGGACGGTGCTGTTCCGGTAGCATAACTAGCACACTTTGTTGCGTTATGGCAAACAAAACAAGAAAAACTAGACAGTCATTTAAAAAACTTAAATGTTCAGGGATTTGTCCCACTTTTTTCCCACCATGACAGCTGACAGTAACAAGCAAAGAAGGGGATGTACTACTCCACTCTGCACAAAAAGCTTGAAGATTGAAATGCTTTGAACATAAACCAGAACCATTTTGGACAGAGGTCAGCAGCTGTCTTCACTCAATTCAGGTCTGAAGAATGATTAACAACAAAAAAGCAACAAGTATATTTTTCTCTACAAAAAAGTACACCCAATCTATTTGTTTGCTCTTTTCGTCAAGTGCAAATAATTATGAACTTTTGCTTTTTCCTTCCTTAGGTACACTTTTCAAATCATTTCTATTTTACATACAGAATTAACCAACAGTCCGATGGAAATTTGACTCCAGTTTAAAGTATTCCATATTGATTTGTTATATCTTATCTTGCAAATATTATTTTTATCATTAAATAATTGCATAACAAAATGTAATGACAGCATGCAAGAACAACTTTTACACAACAATTGGGCTTCTACCACACATTTGATTTGCAAATGTCTTTGCTATTTGTTGAATTGCACTACTTCACTTTTATTCATCACTATAAAAATAATGCTTTATACACAGATCACCAGAAAAACCATATGTTAGTACTAATTAGGATAAAAACCTAACTTTACCTTTACTGTGAATGTAAGCATCCAATCAAGCTCTCATACTGCACAGTGTCGGGTTCACAGGCAAACCCAAATACTAACAACCCCAGAGCTGCACCCCTCAATATATTCTAAGTGTTCTTCTCTGTGGCTTGTGTGGAGGTGAGTGACAAGGAGGGAGGTGCAGGGGGAAGTGTCCTTTAGGTGTCTTAATTATGGCTCTTCTCCTCCCTCTCACTGTCACCGTCCCCAGGGGAGAGAAAGACAAAAAGAAGGCAATGTTTCATCTCTGCTGCCTTGGTATTTTAAATTCCGAGGGGAGTTAGAGGAGAGACAGCAAGCTATTTCTTTGGAAAAGGAGGAAGAGAGAAAAATCAAATGATGGCTTCTCTTTCTCCTCCGTTTCTTGCCTCCTTTGCAGCTGTGTTTAAAATAAAGCATCTTAATAAAAGAGCTTTAATGGCGTCAAAGCAGGAGAAAAAGGCACAACTTGATTACTGTGACGGTTTTATTTAATGAGCTCAAAGCCTCTGGCTCTAACTTGGTATTTGTTTATTACTTTGTTGTGGGGAGATGTATGTGACAAAATGGAGCAAGAGCAGCGAGAATATGGAAGTTGTGGCGTTGGTGATTTTCTTCCTGATTTAGATTCAACCCAGAACTCATCTGCCTTTTTCCCTCTTATGCAAAATACTGCTGTGTTATGTACAGTGAGGAAAATAAGTATTTGAACAAGCTGCAACTTTGCAAGTTCTCCCACTTAGAAATCATGGGGGGGCCTGAAGTTTTCATCTTAGGTGTATGTCAACTGTGAGACATAATCTTAAAAAAAAAAATAAAAAATCGGAAATCAGGATGTATGATTTTTTAATAATTTATTTGTGTGTTAGTTATTTGCAGCATGATTTCTGAGTGGGAAAACTTGCAAAGTCGCAGGTTGTTCAAATACTTATTTTTCTCACAGTATGTATTTATTGAATCAAAAAGAAATTTATAACATGTACAAACGAAAAAAATTTTATATATACTTACATAATTTTATGCTTTTAAAAAATATTTAAAATTTAAACTGAGGTATTTCTCAGTAATCTTTTTTTTACAATAAAATAAAACAGGAAAAAAAATTTGAATATATTTTATATCCGAAAGTCAATGCCGAGCTCTCTTCTTTTTTAAATGAAATTATGAATATTGAAAAAAAAAAATGCTGTTCCAGTAAATGAATGGCGTCAAAAACAATTTGGCAGATAGGCAGGCCCAAAAACAGCACACTTAATTATTGATGGGAATAAATTACTCTCATTGGATGTTGGCTGGGCAACCTGTGGTGGATGTGAAAATAAAGATGGGTACTAATGTGTACGCCAGAGGGTAAAAATGGCATCAAACAAAAGACAAAGAGAAAAAAGACAGGGGGGAGGCATTAGGAAGTAGAGCTGGTAGAGTGATGGTTGTGATACCTGGTAAAGAGACATTAGAGAGATGCAGAGGGAGTCTATAAAAGCAAACTACTCCTTAATGTCTCTCGCAAGTGTGATAAAAGCACAGGGTTGCAGCACAAAAAGAATCCTGGCCTTTCTATTTGAATGAACAAAGCAAGAGGGCATTCAAAGCTCAACTGTTATACATAAATGCTAATAAAAAATGATTTCATGAATGTGCCCACGCACACATGCAAACAAAGGCTCTCCAAAAAAGGTCAGCTCCTTTGTTTTGGGACACAGGACCCCCTCAGATGAAAATATTGACAGAGAATAGGTGAGCAATGCAAAGAAAGGCCCTAAAATGAGATGGACAAAGATCCTATCTGTATTCTGAGAGCCTGCCCTCTTATAAATATTGGAAGAAGGACACTTGTGGGGAGAGGAAACGGCCAAATGGTGCATTTTAGAAATGGCACACCTGAGCACCATGCAGGATATCATCTCCCCCTGTCAGATCCCATCCCATTTGATCAAAATAATCGCCACCTTCATCGTTATCATCAATTTTGTCATCTTCACTGGCGCCATTCTCCATCTCATCAGCCCTTCTTTGGCTTCAAGAGTGGGGGGTGGGAGGGGATTTTTGGGATCAGATCAAATGCTTACATCTCATCTGTGAAAATCACTCATGGTGCACCTCTCAAAGTCATCACCATATTTATTGCTTCAATGCTGCCGACATTTTTCCCACCTATTTAGATATTCGGACATTGTTGAACATTTGATTGGTGCCACAGCAGCACAGAGGAAGGCTCCTGCTGGGCTTTGTTTAACTGCAACCGTTGTTCCACTAACAAGAAAATACAAATTGAAATTCAAATTCTAATTTTAAGGAAATTAAATATCCTTGAAAGAGTAATTTATTTAAGTAAACCAATTCAAAAGGCAAACATCCTGTATGAGATGGTGATACGATGTGTGATATTTCAAGCTTCTTGGTTAATTCTAGAGATTTTGGCTTCGAACTAATGAAACCCACAATTCAAGGTTTTTCAGAAAACTAGTTTTACACTGACAGCTAAAAAAAAGACTGTTCAAAGACAAAGTTGTGTTATAACCTACATGATAAACATCAACCACAGATGGTCACCAATACCCTCAACAAAGAGGGAAAACCAAATAATATTGCTTCTGAAGAATTGGTTGTATCAAAGCAATTTAATGGAATGTTTTGTGGAAGGACAAACTGAAATTGAAGGTGAACATTTTGTAATAAATGTAATGTTTAACTGTGTTCTAATTTTGTGAGATGCATCTGTTAAATAAAATGTAAAAATTAAATAAAAAACTGTAGAATTTAATTTCTTGTCAGGCTGACAATCACATTATAGCCACGTCAGCGTGTCAGAAAGATTTAGGATTCTATATTTAAGATGCAAATTAGATCAAGTTGTGGTCTGTGTGTAATTTCACCATTTAGGCTTGCTTGCCAACATGGCCTTCATTGAACACCTTACTGCTCTCTTTATGAGCCTGTCTCATCTGCTTCTACTTTAACGCTTTGTTAATGCGGCACAACACAACTAAATGGGCCGGTCAAAGTTCACAGAGCAGATCCAGTTCAGGCACAAGCAGACACGCAAACCAACATTCAGCCCACATCACCTCTCTGAAACAAACTACATCCTTATTTCTGCACATCTTGTCCTTTCACAAAGCAAAAGAAATGAACAGATGTACATACGCCACAGTCACCTTTAAATGTCTCAAAGAAAGAAAAAGCAGCTTTCAGGCCACAATAAACAAGCTTTCTTATATTAAAAGTTGTCATTAAACTTTAGCATATTGCAGATAATTACATCCAGTGTGATCATGGTGTAAAGCTGAATGTTTGTGAGACCCTGAGAGATCCATCTACATTTTTTAAATGTGTTAAATGTACAAACATAAGTTTTAGCAGAAAATAAATGAGATGGGGATATGAATAGGTATCGGTTGGTTCATAGTATAAATGTAACCAGAGTTACGAAAGTTTACGGTTTAAAAATGTCTACAAAATTTTGTCAAATTGTACTATTTTCCACATTCTACATTTCTCTTCCCTACAGTAAAGCTAAATTAAGCTCCTTTGAATATTTCTGAAAAGCAATAGCAAGGAAACTGAAGGAGTGCCCACTTTCACTCATTTGGAGCAGAGCTGTTTTTAACTAAAAAAAAAAACATAAGCCATCAGCAGCATGGCTGTGAAGTGGCCTACTGCAGGCTCAACCTGAGCAGACCATGTGACTAATTAATATGAGTTCTGTATAATTCTGTCAGTTTGAGGATTTCAGAATCGCAAAACTCTGAATGTTAGATTTTGGACATTGACATATATAGTCACTGGATTGGATGGCGTCTATTAGCTGATATAGCTAGTGATGTGCAATTGAAAACGCCATTACAGTGAGGCATATAAACAAAACCAAAATGTTCTGATAAGGGATGAGTATGTCACAAAAATGGCAGTAGTGCTCTTATTTCTAATCCAACATCTATAAAATAGATACATTTTTGACTTGATCTTAAATATTAAATTCAAAACATCCATAATGATGGCTGCACCAACAATTTGAACAACAGTTGCTTTCCAGTTTTATGGTACGGCAAATTGTTGTTTTAATTTTATATGTAAATAGAGTGGACAATGTTTCTTCAAAATTAAAATGTGAGAACCTCAGACTAACACATGGCTATTTGGTGTCTGTTGAAAAAAAATTCCCTCCTTACCTTGGCCATTTGGGCTTGCACCCCAGTGGCTTTGAGAGATGACACGGCCTTCTGAGCTGCAGCTGGACTGTCAAAATCCACAAAGCCATAACCTTTAAAAACAAGGGGGGGAGGGGAGGCAAAGGAATGAGAAATAATAAAGATTAGTTAGGAAAAAATGAGTGCAGATGACTAACAAGGAGAATGACGAGCACTTGGTAATTGTAGCAGTAATAGGTTGGTAACATGACTACAGAGGCTGCCAGTTTTCATATCTGGTGAGCACTACATTGTTTGATAATTAGCGACACTGGCGTTCATAGGGGGATGCTATGCATCTTAATTAGTAGCATGGATGAGCGATTTAGTAATAACAAACCCCGGCACCCTGCCCACCTCTACCTCCACACACTCTGATCCAGTAATTCACACACAGTTGCACACACTTTGAGCAAACACCCATAAACAAAGGCGCACTGAGTAGCTGTTTGTGACAGGCTGTGGTTTAATGACACCTCATATGCATTAATTTCAATTAAGGTAATGATCATTTCTGAAAAGTCTGTGATTTAAAAATACTGATTAAAGAATATCAGAGATACTTGCATAAACATAAGAGATGTTCATTAATTTTTCAAAACGACGCTTTTCTTCTGTTCAGCCTTTTGATTTTTGCAGACTGACGCTGGCAGACTGACGCTGGCAGACCCATGTCGTGTTCCTCAATGGCCAGCATATTAACTCAACCCCATTTCACAGCCTCCATAATCCTCTCCCTGGTAACAAATCTCCCAAAGTTTGACAGCACACGAGAGCAGCTGCCATTTCCCTCCCTCTCTCATCCTCATAAAGACACACTTTATAAATTTCCCAGAATTTAACCTCGCTGTTCATCTTCTTACCGCTTTCTTCTATCCATCTCTTTCTCCAAAACACTTTCCCTCTCTGTCTGTCTCTCATATTTTTGTCGACCTTAACAGTCAACAGCCCCCATCTGGAAATTCATCAAAGCAGGGAAGCAGGGGGGGAATGAAATCTGTGACTGTGATTTATGAGTTATTGTGATCCCGACGTTCTGCGGGATGTATCAGAGACGAGGGTCACGTCTGTGTTAATTAAAATTTGGTGGCGGATTAAAAGCAGTCAATGGTGCCCTCTGATCCACTGTTTCAGGAGGAAAGTGTAATTAGAACAGGATAATAGCTGCAAGATTTTCCGTCGGAGGGGGTTAAGCATAAATTCACAAATGTTTAAGTACACTTAAAAACTTACTTTTATCCTATCATACATGTAGACAGTTTATACAAATAGAGAGGTGGTTACTTTCTCTCTCGTTTGTGCTGCGGTGGCGAAGAGAGGTCATTTTCTTGTTGGATGGCCGTTAGGGAGAGCAGGGTAATGTGAAAATCATAACCTGTGGTGGAAGAGAAATCGAGCGCGAGGACTGATTAATGACCAGCTGTTAGAGTGGCTCTAGGAGGGCTGGCTCTTTAATTGTGGAAATATGAAGAGCCAGAGTAATATGTCCTGATTCAAGTAGGCAGATTTATTATTATTATTTTTTTTCACAAAAGGTAATTTTTCATCTATCATTATTTTTCAAGTATCTGTAATTAAACAGTGCATCCAACTATTCTGTTACACTAAATGACGACTAAGATCAGTGGCAAGAACATGACAAATATAAGTGAGGAGTTTGATTAAAAACTGAAAACGACAACAACAAAAAAAAAATTGGTGAGATGTAGATATAAAGAAAAACAAAATCCTCTTTTGGGGAACATTTTAATCTGAAACTACTTAAATCAACTGAATGTTAAAGAGCAGCTAAACCCCAAGTCAACTGTTTTTGCAGTTAAACTGTACATAAAGAGGGATATCTTTATGTTCCTGTGCAAATTATGACATTTTGACATTTAAAATAATCTTAATGCTGGCGCCTTTGGATTGGAGGGTGGCCACTGAGTTGAATTTTTCTATTGGCTACAACTGCACAGTTAGGTCGATGTCTATGTCACAGTCCCACATTTGGGTAAAAAAACAATCTCACTCAGGCACACATAATGCTAAAGCAAAAAATGGTCATGCATTTTATTAGGGCTATGTGACAGGTCGACAAGTGGCATATAATTATCAAATGTTACAATAATAAAGCATGCTTATTTTACAACACTTAAAAGTATCGCATTACATTCATATTTGTATTCAAGACTTTAACTTTGGCTGAAATTACAGCTATAAATCTTCAGCTGTATGTCCCTACTAGTACATCTGGAGTAGGCCATTTTACAAAATGAAGATGCATTGATCTGAATGATTCTCTGTAGCTCTGGAAGTAGGTCGTTGTCCTGCAGGAAGGTGAACTTCTGCACCAGTCTAATGATTTTTTACAACCTGTATTTAGTTCCATCTGTATTCCTATCATTTCTAACCATCTTTCATGTTGTGGCTGAAGAAAAGCATCAGAATAACCAGAGCACCTTTTTCTACATTTGTTGTTTCCGTCACATGGCGAGTGGCAAACTACAAATGAGACTTTAACAATGTAATTTGTTGCTGTATTATGTTTTTATCATGTAAAGCACTTTGAACTGCCTTGCTGATAAAATGTCCTCCACAAATAAACTTGGCTTTGCAAGGATCTCTGCAGCTTCTCCAAAGTCTTGCTGCTATTGTGACAAATGCTGTTCATGCTTGGAGTGTCAGTTCAGGTGAACCACCACGTATTGTTGGGTTTGAAGTTGTTCTGTGAGAAAGATATTTTCACACCCCTATCCTCCTCAAAACCTCATCACAACTTCATCCTTAGGGTGTCTGTTATGTTACTTGTAATTCATGAAGCTGTTTGTTCTCTAATATTATCTAATAATACCTCAGAGGCTTTCACAAAACAGTTCTGTTTAAATTCCCCTCAGATGGACTCCATTTATTGATTATGTGGGTTTGGAAAGCGGGAAGTCAAGTTTTATTTTGGGGCCAGGCTGCATATGTACACCACACTTTTCACTGTTGTATGTATAAACAGTTTGAAAGACCTGAATAATTTTCCTTAAACTTCATAACTGCAAACATCTCTGATGAGACAACCTGAAAAAGGGCTGGTAATATATCCTCAGGTCCAAATACAAATGAAAAGTGGATGAAAATTGTCAAAGTAATGCCAGCTATGAAAAATCAAACAGCACACATGACAATACTTTGAAGAAAAAGCCCAACACAAACTCTACCAACCATGAGCTCTTTCTCATTTCCTAAGTTACTGTTAAATTCTACATGAAAAAAGTAAAAGAAAAAAGTGAACAGTCCAGAAATGTGATAAGCGACCTATTACTGCAATGTATAACTTAACAGAATTATAAGACATTAGTAGTAAATAATAATATCTTCAGTAGAACTAAAAACATTTAGAAAAGGACTGCCAACAATCAAACAACCTTCCCTCTTAATTTTGCTAAGGTGGCTAAAGGACATTTTGTCCCTCATCAGATGACTACAGTGGGATGCAGAAGTTGACGTATTTAAGTAAAGCTGTTAAACAAACTGAGAAATCGCAACAAATTCCTGTGATATATTGCGGAATTGAAGGGTACTACAACATAAAATGGAAAGCCTCAGCAAAGCAAAACTACTTGAGAATATGTGTTCACGATCAATCATTTGGAAATGCCTATAGATGATGGAAGCGGTTACAGTGATTTAAAACAGCATTTAACCCAGACGTTTTTGATAAGATAGCGTTTCAAAATAACCCAATCCATAATTTCAGACATCTTGATCTCTTTCTGTGTACATGCTGGGAATTTATTAGCACTGTATAAAATTTCAGCAGCACTGTCAGCCTTACTGGTTCCCTATTAGCACTCTAAAATAACTGCATCATACTGTAAGCTAAACTTAGACGCCACAGCTCTTAGCTTATGAAATTTAAGTTTGATCATTGCCTGAATGTCTTCTGACATTTCGAGTGCAGCATCCTACATGCAATATCTGATCATATCATGGCAACATTCAGTTGTGCCTTAATGAAGTAATTATTTTTCGTTTAATTAAAGTGTAATATCCGTTTTTCACTCATGACAGATAACATTTTGCAACCATAACATTTGAAGGTTACATCCTGCCACATTATTTTTATACAGAGACTCTGTATGGCTGCATTCTCATTCTTCCCACTAATGATGGAATTCAGATCTTTTTAATTTGACTGAGGTTACAATATAAATAAAGCCCCATTCCCCTTTAGTTCCACTCATTAGAGTATTTTAACTCCGCATTTAGACGAAGCATGTAATGTAACTGAGGCCCTTCTGGGAAATGATTCACTTTAATAATCAGAACATTCCAACGGTGAACACTTGAAACTGCTGATTACAAATTTAATATTCACCCCATTACCACCTGGAGAGCACTTATCAAACTTTAAACAGAATGAGGATTTTGGAAATGCTGACCCATATTCTGAGAGGTGGAAAGAGAGAGAGAGGAAAGAGAGAGAGAGGAAAGAGAGAGAGAGAGGAAAGAGAATAAGTGCACAGAGGGAAGAAAGAGGTTTTCTGGGGTCAGCGGAAGAAGACCCAACTGACTATGTGAACTGGCAGCAGAAGTAGGTCCAGTTTGCTCTTTTACTGTGCAGTTATTCTGGCTGATATGTGAATTATGACTCCATGAAGTGTAATATTATAACCACAAAATAAAACTATTACAGGTTTAAGCAATAGAAAAAGGAGATTCATAGCTAAAAGAGATGCAGAAAAATCATCAAATTGTGCTTCTATCAGACAGAATGGTTGAGTGATTATCATTATTGTTCTCTGAATAAATCTGCAATTATTCTGACTCATCCAAAGGATTTCAAGGAAAGCTTGAAGTATGATGGTTAGATATTAAATAATTATGCTACTTAGACTGAGGATTATGGTTAAAATTTACTTGTGCTCATTTTAAGTTGATTTCAAATTTATAGAGACAAAATGGTCTAAAAGAAAATATTAAAAACAAATATTGGTTATTTTAAATGTTGCAAAGAAATAAATATATAATATTCAGTTTTCAATAACTTATTCTTTTGAATTATATAGATATTTTTCATATATCTAAAGCTTTTGTGATGTATTTATTTTCTCCACAAAGTTTCCTGTGTTAGAACCTAACTATGTGCATCCTCAGAAAGTAGGATTTTTATTTTCTTTTTATCATGACTATTTTTGCTGGAGACAGCAGGAGACATTTTTAGAGCTTTTAAAAAGTTCCCAACAAGCATTTATTGGACAAACGTAAAGACAGAAGATTGACATTTATTTCTTGCTTTGTTGTGCATCAACACAAATCTTTCACTTTTATTATCATTCAGGCCTTTTTATTGATACTGTCAGACAAACAAAACCAACATTAGATAAACTGCACAAAGCCAGGAGTACATTTGCTTCTAGGATTGTTTATATGAAGTTTAGACTGTAAAATTAAGAAAAAATAAATCTGTTTGTTACCCAAAACTAAGTGGTTGGTTCAGATCTTGCCTTATATAAGTGAACTTATTACAGAAGTACAATTAACACTTTGCCTCACCTTAGCAAGAACAACATGTGCTCTGATGCATGTGGATTTTTTAGCACAAGCGACACCAAGATAATTAAAATCTAATTAAAGATTTGCTTGTTTACTATCAGTGGTATAACACAACACAGGACGATTTAAATAAAACCTGAATTTGTCTGTATATTTTTCTTGTTTTGGGCAGAAACCTTTTTAGCTCAAAACATTATTTGCTTTACTCCATAAAGGTGAGATGTTTATATGCAATCTAATTATATGAGGTAAGTTATCTTTACAGAACTTGCTTTCGTGAATAAATATCTTCCATTAAGTGACTATCATCAGTTTTGAGAACTATACTTGCAGATTCAAAATGCAGGTCTCAAAAAAAATTGCAAACAGAAAATATTGTAAATTCAGATGATTAAAATTGATTGCCTTACCCTGAGCTGACAAAATTCTGAATTTATTATTTTAAAGTTGCTACAAATCTTAAGGTTTAAACACGAAACACAATTTTTTAAAGATTTTTTTAAGTGCTCAATGAATTTGATAAAATCATTTGAAAGAGCATGCTTGACATATTGACAAATAGCAATTTTCCAGAGGGGAATATGTCAGGTCGTCCACAATCTTTGGAATATTACAAAAAATATAAAGGCAGAGGTGAGAAATTTTATGTTTTTGTGAAATAGCCCAAAAATTACTAGTTGTCAACATATATGTATTTTGGCCAAGTGCAATGAAAATGTCAGACATGTCTGCTGCTGCACTGCTCCTTGATGAGTCACTTAGCTGAAGAAAAAGTCAACTAGGTTGTAAACCGTTAAAAAGCCATGCTAGACACCTAAGAAAGACACACATCGTCATGAAGATGAGTGCAGATGTTGCCAGAAAGAAAGGTTTCTCAACCCAAGTCAATGTTGAACTGCCTCTGTTTTCAGTAAGTACACTTTCTCAAGAGGGATGCAGGGGGCAAGGTGTTGCTTTGAAGCCTCTGCGCAGACACAAACACCCGATCGATTGCTGTCACTTAAAAGCAGCTCAAAGTGACGGACTACACGCGTGGCAGCTGATAATATTGTGTAGTTGCACACCAATATGCACACGGAGTCGCTGAAGGACACGTGCAAACAGGGAGAATGACACCACCACACACTCATTCTCTCAGACACACAAACAGAGAGTAATGTGCAGACACACAGACAGTCTGAGAGGAATAAAGAGAACATGAGCTGCCATATCATATTTCCTGGTCTGGCTCTAACTGGTAGCCTGTCAAGATAAAAGGACCATCTTCAATCAGTTACTACATGACAGTGCTGTACTACCCTTGCCTTGCCTTTACTCTGTGCTCTCTGGATGTGCTTGTGTGTACAGGAGGCAAGGTGCTCCATAACACAGTCTCTTTCAGAAGGTGTAGTAGTATAGTGGATGTCACCTCGAGCCACGCACACGCAGCAGTCTTCAGCAGAGAGCAGAGATAAGGGACTCATTACAGAAAGAATCGACGTATCAATCAACGTTGCATCATTCTTGCATTCACCATCAAATTATGCTAATCCTAATTACTTCTGGGGAAATGACTATTCTTTATCTGCTAATAGTCAGGATTGTTTGGGGTCTCCTGCCTACAACATTCACTATTATTCTCCCCAATATATCAATTTTTCACATTCTCACATTCAGCACTAATGATCCCATTTTACACCCCATACAATAGAATAATAATGCCCTAAGCATGAATAATGAATCAATGTCAGGTTACAGAGACTTACAATGGACTGCCAGGCAATTGTTTACATGTTTGAGAACCATTAAGTAAGTTCTGAAGTAGCCATTGTGTGAGCGTTATTAATTACTTTGGTTACATGTATGCAAATAACTCAAACATTGGATGGACTGCAATACATATGGGAATTCACAAATATTATTTAGAATTAAAGTATAATTTTGTTTAAAGCTGATTCTGCCTAATATGTCTGTTTAGGATTACAATTAATTAAAATATTCAAGCTCATATTTAGAATATTTAGGTTTAAAGTATCGATACATAGTTTTGAAGTCCTTTTAGATTACGGTATCTTTTTTGTTGTTTATGTGAAAATTTTATAATTAAAATGTGTCACAGTCATAAAAACTTTACATTCCAGTGTAAATGATATGTTATACCTTGGCTACATTAGCAAATTAATTAGTGCTGGCATATCAGCTAACAATAGCCTGTTTTGGCAGTTATGCTTTATGAGGTAAGGTTAGTTAATAACATACAACACTGCAACAGTTACAACTAAAAGCCCTAACCATATTGAAAGCCTCTTGAAATAAACATTTTTTTAGCTCTTTTTTTAAAAGAACAAAATAAAGCACACACTAACATGGTAAAGTCAACATCTTAGTTAGATCTGTATTTATTGTTTTAATCAAACTTAAGCAGACAATTTAGAAAAAGGTAAAAGAAATGAAACACGTAAGAGTCAAATGCCTTTGGATTGATTACCGGCGTGAGGTAAAGCTTGAAGATGGTTTAAAAGTAAAAATGGTTTAATTAGAAAGGACAGAGTCTAGCATTAAATATGGTCATCTTTGTTTGGTAATTCGTTTACGCATTTAGTAAAACCTTCACTTCGTAGAAGCTATTCGTCTTTGTGTGGTTGCGACAAGTCTCTGCCTTGCAGGGTGGGTGGGTGATGAATTTTGGGGGGCTGTGGTACGCTGAACAAACACTGAGGCAGAGACCAGTGGTTTTACAAAAGTGAAAAAGGCATCCATGACTAACTGTGGCCAAGCCAAGACCGCCTTGGTCACACTCCAAACCAAAAGGAGAGCATCCCAACTGGGACGCATTCCTCTGTCCTCCATTTACCCCGAACCACCAGCAGCTGAGTTTCGTATAAATTCTGTGGCTACTAAACCATGAGTATTTGTGGAGTGAGTATAAACGCCCGTGTGTTCACATTTCTTGTGTTTATGTGTGTGTATGTGTAGGTACATAAGTAAACAAAGGAAGATGAAAAATGTATCTTTCTGTTGCAGCGCCCCACAGAGAAACATCTGCATTGCAAATAGCTTCTCAGCCGTAAGTATTTAAAACTTCTGACCACATGGCTGTCATCAGCGCAGTGACACTGCAGGGAAGTGACAAGACACAAGCCGATCCCTCCACCACCAGACTACAGCTTAATATTCCATCTGACATTCATAAAATAAACAGCTTTGCTTCAATCTCAGATTGAAAAAAAGCTCCCAGCACATGTGCAACTTCTGCAGCTCCACAAATTGGAGGGCACTCATTTTGTCCAGTGTCCAAATGCTACCTTCCTTGTGCCTGGTGAGAAAACTCATTTGTTGTGAAATAACTCACATAGAAGACTATTCTATTCTAGACACGGGTGACAAGATAGCAGGAGGGGCAATTAACTTATCAACCTTCCAATGGATTTATAGCTAAAGCATACATCTCAGCCTGAAGGAGCCAGGTTATTGGCTGTATTGTATTCCTTGTCATTTTCCTCTGCAGGTGTAGGAGTATCCTTGTCAGAAAGCCGCAGTCTGGATCTGCAGAGGGCAGAGAGCCAGGGCTCAGGGCCAAAGAGGCCACCGGCAGCTCATTGTGACAATGACAAACCGAGCACACGGTTAAAAAAATAAGTCATTCTTCATCCAATATCTGTGCAAGCGTTATAAATAGGATCTATATAACCGTGAGGCACCTAAATTACATGTTCAACTTTGTCTGCCCTTCAGAGAACGACGGAGGGATTTTACATAGAAATGAAACAAATGTATTGCTTTTATTTCGTGGTGAATCTGTAAGTAAAATTTTAACATTTACACATAGGAATACAGTTTAAACTCAAGTAGTGCAGCCCACAGCTAAATATTTAACGACTGAATGTAAAAAAAAAATAAAAATAAATGTTAATTTCTTGTAAATGTATCATTTAAAAATCCCTTTTCCACATAGAAACAGCTCAACATACACAGTATATACCATGTTTCTTCAGCTATACACATATTTACTGAAGGATTTAGTGTGCACACCGAGTAAATTTCTCTTTCATACACTCAGGGGGAAGAGCACATCAGGGGGTTCTAATTAGATGATGACCCTGCTCTACCTCTTGAGTCACATCCGCCCACAATCAATTAATCTAATAACCCAACTGGCTAAGAGTTTCTCAGAAAGCATCACTTCTTTAACAATTATTGCTGGAGTTAACTTTTTCTTTTTCCACTTACAGCAGTTTATTTCACAATATTGCAGCTGTACCCTGACCACAACCAAGGAGTTATTTTAGTTGTGTTGGGAAATAATGAGGATTTTTTTTCCCCCACCAAAAGCAGCGTGAGAGCGAGCTCTTTAGTGGTTTTATAGAAACACAGCAAAGAGACAATGGGGCTTTCCTCAGCCAGAGGACCACCTCAGTGGCAATTTATTGTTTTCTAAAAAAATATGTTCCATTCGATTAAATTCAAATTCTAATATAATGTTTTTATCCCAAAGGGAAATTTGATGTCGTCATAACTCCTATCCTCCAGGTTTTTGTGGACCATAGTGCTGTAGGCAGAAAGGATCTCCGGAAGCAGCCAGTATTGCAATCAATCTGAAGACCGTTGCTGTATGACAGCATCATGACCGTCATGACATACTAACAGCTTAATTTCCAGGTGCAAAGACTATATTCTACAATAACATGTCAGGAATATTACCATTAGCTGTTGGTAAGCAATGCTAATCCCCCTCATTTGCATTTTCCACTCTGCATTAAATTTCTGTCTGGCTGTATGATTAGAAAGCCAAGCAGAGAGATGTTGGAGTTGGGGATATGAACTTACCCATCATGATCTAGATGAATTTCATTCTCTCTCTGTTCTTTGGTCCTACTATGTATCCACAAAGCTTCCTTTCCAGTTTTTCTGATTTTTTTTTTTTTATCATAACTCAGATTTTATTGGAGCTTGTAATATGTTAATCAGTCGCTCCCAGTTTTAAAAACAATACCTTGTTAACAAGGTTCCACATAATAAAATGGTCTAAAATTAAAGTAATGAGAGCAAAATTCTTCCAGGTGCAAAGCATCCAAAACCAGAGGAAATAACTGTCCAACCATGCAATGTCTCAACCAAAAATTATGAACAAAAGTCAAGAAAACGAATAAATCTGAATGACACAGATACTCCAACATGTCACCATGAGCAGCGCAATTCTAGAATGCTGATCCTCCCTTTATTGTAATTTTTTTTAAAGAGGAGCACAGTGCAGTTAATCTTTACAAATTATATATGTATCTATGCAAACAGATGCTTTATTATTTCCTACATAATTCAAAAAATTAAACAGCTGATTTTTAGAACAGTTTTTTGACTAGCATTTATTTTAAGTGCTCAGTGGTTACCAACAGGAGCTGTCCCACGGTGTCATGGAGGCACTCACAAACTTTGATTGGTTAGAATGGATTCCTATGAAGTTCTGCAAATGATCAACATGGTTTTCTTCTCTGCCCCTGAAAACTACAGTTTTTTTTCTGTGATAAAGCCAGAATCTTAGGCAGAGGAGGGGAAAACAACTGACACTAAGCCACAAATACTGGTAAATAATTCCACCCCTCCACTGTGACACACAACTTCAGTTAAGTTTAGGGTAATACAACAAAAAGCATTTAAGGCATTCTGGTTTAGAAGTACAGCAAATTTCAAAATCAAGTTTTAGGAAAACTTGCGGAAATAGATGCTGAACAGGATATTTTTTTTTATGAAATTATGTGATTTAAAGATTACACTCAACTTCCTTTTATCATAATTTTAAACTATTTTAGTTATTTGACAGTTGTCTCTATATAAATTTAGACAATTGAGTCACATTATTGTTTTCCCTCTTTACTGAACACAATAGAAATCATAATCGCAAACATTTCCTTACTCTGTCAGAGCGACTTTCATCTGTTTTCTCCATTTTCTTTATTGTTTCTCTTTTGTTCTATCTTATTATCATTCCTTAATTAGCTCATATCTGTTCACACTCATTAGCTACAGCATTGCACCATATGGCATTTTGAAGATTTCCGAATATAAAATCAGGATACCAGTTAAACGACAGTTTTCACTGAATATGTTTGTAAGGAAAGATGCTAAAAGCTATATTGCCATGCATGATGTCTTCATTCAAAAACGTATATAATCAGCATTGACGTATTACATTAAAATTAATTATTTTATCTCCTAATCTCTCCTAATCTTTGAGCTATAGAAGATACAGATAACCTTAGCAGAAAAATAAGAGTAATTTGTTGAATTGCAGCAACATATTGCTTTATTATGAGTGCCTCTAAGCTCGGTAACATAATTCCAAAAACACTGATGTGTTCAGTGCAACATGTGAAGAGCACTTGAGAAGGTTTGAGAAGTGGGCTTATTATTTGTCAAGAGCTTGTTAAAAGGTGACCCATGGCAAAAACAAGAGAATCTACACATTCTCAAACATCCAATAATGCACAGAAAGCCAACATTTATGCAATATACATTGATGTAAAAGTACAAAACATCTAGATGCCAACATACAAACTCATGCAACCACATTGGGTACATAACAGTCTGTAGCTACCCAGTGCAAGTACATACACTCAAACCTTTGCAACATTCCGATATTTGAATTAAAACGTGACTGCATAGCTCCTCACTGATGGGAAAGTTTCATAGTGTACAGATTTTTACACAAAGAACAAGTGCAGCTCCTCTTTCACACTTCTCTTTCACTTCACATATGGAATGTCTTAAAAAATAACTTCTCCTTTATTCCACCTGTACCTGGAGACTGCTAAGTTTTGCATTCAGACATGGTTCTATCTCCCGCAGCACCAAATAATCCTCACTTCAGCATCAGTTTAATACAGGGGTGGGCACTCCTGGTCCTCGAGTGCCGGTCTCCTGCAACTTTTAGATGTATCTCTACTTTAACACACCTGAGTCAAATAATGAGGTCATTAGCAGGA
>CAEFZX010014546.1:0-17571 GCA_903066825.1 Alfaro cultratus | reverse complement strand
TTCTTCTTAGGCCTTCTAATGAGCCATCATTTGATCCAGGTGCGTTAAACCAGGGACAGAACTAAAACATGCAGGATGCCGGCCCTCGAGGACCGACTTTGGGCACCCCTGACCTACACATTTTCATTTCCCCCCAGAATGAACTGAGTTTAATTTAATTCCTGCATAAATCATACTTTTACATCCTCAAATCTCAAAACCTAAGCCTCCATTTTTTCACTAAATAAAAGCTGACTAGACTTTTTTTTATCCTGCCTTTGGATGTGGTTCTTTTTAGAAGTGTTTTTCTGAATCATTACTCACGAATTGTGAGGCAGCAGCGCCATCCACCGGTAGGAGTCGCACATGCACCGGAAGAGACCCTTGACGTAAGCAGACCATCAAAGATGGCGGCGCTGGTGGGTAGGTAATGTTATGATTAAACCCTTTCACGTTTATTTTTAACATTATTGACGTCTCTGGGTTAATGTTGCCTTTGATATTTAAAATTAAGTTCAGAAATGGTCA
Source organism: Alfaro cultratus (assembly GCA_903066825.1). NCBI lineage: Eukaryota > Metazoa > Chordata > Actinopteri > Cyprinodontiformes > Poeciliidae > Alfaro > Alfaro cultratus. Next base: position 17,064 of record CAEFZX010014546.1, on the reverse strand, counting down.
GTATCTGGGTTTGTGACAATGCAGGAGGTTGTATTTGTAACTTTTAGAGACGTGGTACACTGACCTTGCTCCGTCTGCTTTAGCCAAGCGGCTAACAACGGTTAGCTGGGACAGAGAGTTACATGACGAGTCCCAGCTGAAAACCCAACATTACAGCTATAATTTTACACGATGTGACTGATTTTTGATGCAATAATTTTAAATTTTACAGTTGGTTTGTGTAAATGTGGCGTAAATAAAGATTTTTCACCCGTTTTGCTTATATTGTTGGAACCAAACTTATCGGGAAAACCCTTCTAGTTTACATGTTTCGTCTGCAATTGTAATAAAAACTGCAAGTAATAGCAATTGAAAGCTTGAATAAAATCAGACAGATATGGTGAACATTTCGGCATCCATATAAGACCCTCAAACAACTCAGTTGCATAGTTTGACATCTTTAGTTTATGCAAAAGTATCAGCTGTGAGTGGCTTTCATATGCTAATCCCGAAATGCAGTGCAAGAGTTCTACATTTTTATGTTTAATTTGTTTCACCCCACCTAACATTTGACATCAAAACTATTGAAAAAAACAAACAGAATAGTGTTACTTTATGAAGGTATGAGACAACATGTTAATATTTAAAACTATTTATTATGCCAATTTTGGACGGATTTATTGCTTTCTTACAATTATAATTATTTTCTTATCTTGAGTATTTTAAACGCTTCATTACTGAACATTAAGAATGATCTATGATGTTGTTCAATAAGATGTAAAAAATAGTCTCAGACTTTATTTGTAATTTTGATTACCTTTGAATAAGCTGTATAGATTTTATCAATTCCTCAGACAAAAGGTAGTAGACAAATTAAAATATTAAGTTTGTATTTTTATTTATTTTTCCATCTTGTACATAAACTAACTGAATAAAAATCTTTATTCATCCTGATACGTATGCAGAAATTAAATTAATTATCCCAGGAAATACCTCAAATTAACTGCCCCGTTTGGATAGAACAACAAAAAGCAATTTAAGTTTTCATTTCACCTCACTGTAAAACTTATTGCTCATTTGTGACCAATTTTGAGAATATTTTATTATGAATTACATCATTATAATAATTATTATTACTACTACCTGACAGTAAACTGTGACTTAAAGTGTTTTTTAAGAGACATTAAGAATATATTCACATTTGATTAATGTAAGAGGTGTCACAAGCAACCTTGGTTTACAGTTGTCAGCTCCAGATTACACTTTTTATTATATGTTATATTCCTTAACAACATTTGGATATGAATTTGTGGAGTTTTTATTTATTTTTTGTTTACAAAATGCCTTTATTTTGCAGCACCTCGCCTGGTTCTGTTTGGCTCTTTTTCAACCAGGTAAAAACCCTCTAATCTTGTTACCTGTTGGCTGATTCTGTGTCTCCTGCTGTTTTGTGCCTTGCAACATAAAAGCTTGTTTTAGGAAACGACTTTGTATTTTTGGGAGTGGGATCAGATGGTCTTCAGTCATAGAAAATGATCCATGGTGAAAAGCAAATACAGAAACATTTGCTGTTTTCTGCTGACAGCTGCAGTGTTCAGCTTGTCTGCCTTCCAGAGGAATCGCCTAGTTAAGCTCGAATGCATCACGAAGTTTAGAGACTCAGAAGAAATAAGTCCTTCCATCTGTCCTCCTCACACACTCCCTTATAGCGATAATGTCCTTCTATTTCTCATTTATATGCTCAAGTAATTTCTTTCTCTTTTTCCATCAGGCCAATTTCAGTTTTCGCTATTCAGCAGAAATGTCTCCACAGCAGCGCTAAAGGTGATAATACCACCAGCACCAGGTGAGCTTAACCAGGGGACTGACGTAGCACACACCAGGTCACCATGAGGCACATGTTAAATGGCTCCTCTGCCTCTGTGTTTGCAGTGTTGTGCCAGTCAGAGAGAAAAGCACAGCTGTGGCTGCAGCCAAGCCAGCAGCAGCGGTCAGCAGCAAGGCGGACTATGTGGTGGCGAAGCTCGACGATCTGATCAACTGGGCCCGCAGAGTCAGTATCTGAGAAGACGATGATTTGGATTAGATTTATAGTGTTGATTGTTGCATCCCTGACATCCACTATATTGGCAAAACACATAGACACACTGCATGTTTATATTTACTTCCCAAAATGATACATTTTCTAGTCTGTTTCCTTTACAAATGTTTGCAGATTTTTGTCTATATTTTGCTAATTAAATTTAAAAAAGCACAATTTCACAATTGCAGTGTTTCCATTAAACATAAAATGAAATTAAAATCACACTTGAAGAAGCTTGTTCATGTAATAAGTGTTTAAAAATCACGGCAGTGACAGATTTAAATAGTGAGATTATTTTATTTATTTATTTCAAACAGGTTTTAAAAACAAGAAAACAAGCAATCAGTAGGACAGAAAAAACATGTGCATACATAATCAAGAACAAAATAATTAGCATACTTTTCTGTTTGAAAAGGATTAGGAAGAAGTAAACACTTATTTAATCCAACCCCTTTTCTCAACTTAATGAAATATATTACTTACCAACTCAATAATTATCAAAAAATTGTAATTAAAACCATATTTTAATATTCATGTTGCTGTTCAATATACTGTGCTAATGAGCTAACAAATAAATTATATAACATAGATAAAATGGCTACAAACTGATAACAAGAAAATCTACGGATAATAATAGTAATAATGACAATTGTAAATAGCAACCAGACATACAGCATCAGAATAATTACCAACTTCTTGCCAATGTACACCTATAAAGTCTTCTTAATCTGTGTTATATAACAATAAATATAGTGGGATTATATTCATCATTCATCATCTATCAGCCATCAGAGGAGACTTCAGCCACTTATTCAGGTGTTGGAACAACAAGCCCCTTATATTTGGGAGCGGCAATGTTTTGAGGAAATTGAATTTGTCATTTGGTAACTAAATGCAGTTTATTTTTAAACAGTAGTACCACAATAACGATCAAAACCCATTAACAGTTTATTGTGTCTACACACTAATTGCAACCACAACTTACAAACATGGCAACCTTACAAATCCACTCTTAAAATAAAAATAAACTTGTAATATCTACAGTAATATCATTTATCACTTACTTTTTGCATTTTGTTTCATCAAGATGTTGATTAACTAAATATTGGTTTATTCTCTGCTTCGTTCCTCCCATCAGAGCTCTCTGTGGCCCATGACCTTTGGCTTGGCGTGCTGCGCTGTGGAGATGATGCACATGGCAGCCCCTCGTTATGACATGGACCGCTTCGGAGTCGTGTTCAGAGCGAGTCCTCGACAGGCTGATGTCATGATTGTGGCGGGAACTCTGACTAATAAGATGGCTCCGGCTCTACGGAAGGTGAGAGGATGGAAAGTCTCATAAATAAATGTTGAGCTGGGGGCGTGGCCAGCAGCAGCCAATTGGATTTAAAGTGACAAGACCCTAAAACAGATCGTTCTGAAAGGAGCTCAATATACTTATCAGACTAAAATCTAATTATCTAAGGGTGATTTTGGGTGAAAAAATGTCTTGAACATATTTGTATATCACATAAACATATCTCAAAAAGGTCACCTTTAAATGCTATTTTAAGAATTGGCCAAACATTGACAGATTGACGCATGAAATGCAGATCAATAATAATTCTCATCTGAGATTATGTGACCTCTTCGTTTGGAGGTCTAATAGAAAAGCTTTGTTTTGTTTTCAGCCTGTAAACACAGACAGTAGCACCAGTCAGACCGAATCACAGCGATGGGAACAGTATAGCTGTGTTAAAGCGGGCTGGATTAGGAGCAGCCTGTTGATGGATTGGCAGAGCGGCGTGGAGCTTCTCTACAGCTGAATATACAGATTAATTCTGACTCAGACTTACAGCTAAAAGACTCCTTCCATCCAACAGGTGTACGACCAGATGCCTGAGCCCAGATACGTAATTTCCATGGGAAGGTGAGTTATTCCTTCATGTTGTTGAATCAGAAGAGTCGCAGTCAAGATATTTTGATCCACTCTAAGGGTGGACAACATGGGCTTTGAATTTTATCACAATGTTTTGGTACTATTTTGACAATGACAAAAATTATGATTAAATAATTTTATTTATTAGGTAGATGTATGGGCAAAGTGCTGCAAACACAAATCCTTCTCTTGAAAACATTCCTATTTGAAGCAGGCTTCTTCAGGACGCCACTTACTTAAAGAACTGTGAATTATATCACTAACCTGCACACAGTAACTGCATTTAATCATAGTTTTTAATTTACTGACAGTGGTGAAAATAGTGAAAAATAACATTCCATGTAATGCTGCCAGTTTGCTTTGGTTTTCAACATCATTAATTGGAATTTAAAGATTTTTAAAGCGTAATTTGGTAAAAAATAAAACAGATTTCATATAGTCTTACATACTTTAACTGACAACTCTGAACTGTATTTAGGCCCATATTGTGTAAATTGTTTGTAAATCTTATTTATTCACTTCAGAACGTTGTGGTTCAAAGTAGCATGAGAAAATCACAGCTTAAAAAGCGATTAAGACCCAAAATGCTCAATTTATTACCTATTAAAGTAAAGTAATAGGCAAAAAAAAATTTTCTTTAGAAAATGTTAAACATGTTGCATTCAGAAACCTGCATACAGTCTGCAAACTAAATGTGAATTATATTATTTGTCACATGGTGGCAGTATTTACCTTCATATCAGGATTAAAGCTGAAGTTAAACTTCAAACCCATCTGTGTGATGCACTCTGTGGTTTTTGCATATCTGTTGTCTCTAGACAGACTAAAAATATTTAATGTTTTTCTGATTTTGTTCCTGTAGTTGTGCTAACGGAGGAGGTTACTACCACTACTCCTACGCTGTGGTGCGAGGCTGTGACCGGATCGTGCCGGTGGACATTTATGTTCCAGGTAGGCTTAAGATCAAGCAATTTGGGGGAAAAATTAACAAACTGCAATTTTTTTCATTTAACATCTTAAACCTTTTTATATAATATTAAGAATACAAATAAAAATAAGAAATTAATCATTTTACTGGCTAAAATGCAATAATATAGCATTCCTTTAGTGTACGTTTGATCATTTTTAGCATCTCAAGCTAAAGAAAAAATTCTAAATAAATACTTACATTCAGAAAGTTGTATCTTAATATTCAAAGTCCACCCAGCAATTGTTTGGTTATAAGTTCATGTTTTTTGGTGTTTGGAAAATGAGCCATTTCTTACTAATGTACCTAGCAACCCTAGCGAAACCCAGGCGGTTACTTAGCAACCCCAGTAGAGCTCCACCCGTCACCTAGCAACCCAAGCTGAGCTCCAGAACTGTTTGATCAGCTGGTTTTGTACAATGGCTGCTGGAAAAGACAAGTGTTTTGTTGTAGACTTCCTATCCAGACACTACTAGCTGCATTCTTGTTTTTTGTGCAGGATGCTCTACTTCTGCTTTTCAAAGACATATGATTGTACAATAGTCCATATGTTTGCAGCCATTTTTATGTTCGAGTGTAAAATGTTGAATTGGGGGTGGGGCCACCAGATAAAAATCTCATCTAAGAATGATTTTGTGTAATAAATGTAATGTATAAGTTTTGTATTGCTCAAAACCTGTTCCAGTAAGCATACTACGTCACCTTTAATGGCTTCTTTTCGTTCCCAGGTTGTCCTCCCACAGCAGAAGCTCTCTTGTACGGCACTTTACAGCTGCAAAAGAAAATCAAACGAGAGAAGAAGATAAGTATCTGGTACAGGAAGTGAGTGTGTAGAATATCTGTGTAAATCTGTGTGTAAATGTTGTATTTCTGGTTTCATTTGGGGCACTGCTCCTCTTCCACGTAGAGCAGCAGAAACTTCAGTAAATGAAATATTGTAATTTATGCAAAGCTGCTTTTCATGAGACTCACCAGCTTCTGCTCTGTTTAGGTTTCTGGGTCTTTAAATCAGTGTTACTGTTTTAAAACACAGTTTAAAGGCAAATCAGTTTAAGCAGCATTTATGACTCTACACACGGTTGTAAACAAAACAAGTGATGCACCACAATATAATAAATGTTATTTCCAATAAATTTTGGTTCATAAAAATCAAAGATTGTTGCTTTTGTCATTTTTGCAACTGCAAATTTTTGTTTGACACAAAATAATGAACAACTGAGTTAGTTATTTCTTTGTCACAATAAAATAAATTAGAAGTAATTAAAAAAATAAACAAATTGCTTTCAAATATCTTAACGCATTAATTAAATACATAAGTAGATAATTATATATATGAAAATTATTCAAAATTGTGTAAAATTGCATAAATTTGATGGTTTCTGCTAGAACTTTGACCCATTCCTCCTGACAGAAAACTGAACTAAAACAGGAATTTTAAGTCAGACTGTGAAAAATAAATGTATTTTTTTGTACTTTGACTCATCTGGTTTTAAATTTGTTTTAATTAATCACTGACACAGTTGTTGAATTATCCACATCCACATCATTTTAATGCCTTAAAATGTTTAAAATTCATAAGAAAATTCAAATTAGCCTTAAATATCTTAATCACATGTCTTAAATTTGGTTTTGGAAGGTCTGTTTAATCTAATATATTGAATGTATTTTTCTCTCTTGGGACTCTTATGTCAGGCAAGAGTTTGAGTCTTCATTGCATTCTGTGACTACTATGCTGGCTAGCTGGCATTTCTCAAACTATCATGGGTAAGTGCAAATTTACCCAGTTAAATTCCATTCATAATGGTCTTTAAAGTTCTTAGAAAGTCTTGCATGATTCGAGTCTGTAAAACATTCAGAAACCCTCATTAATTTTTAGAGTCTTCCACTTTTTAACTTCCATAAAAGAAAAGTTAACGATGAAAATCATTTTCTAGAATCTAACATCTTCAGCCATGCCTGCTTCACTGCATGCTTAATCATTGTAAAGGTAGAAGATTTATTTATGCAACACGCTTTTGAACCTACAAATATTCACTTACATTTGTTGTTGGGAGAGTTTATGAGTCATGCATTCACTTTGTGTTATTGCTCCTGGTTGCTCTTGTTCTTTAGCTGAGAACATATCAGACAATGTACTTTATGGTTTTAACAGAACCGCATTTGGTTACTGAATGCAGTTTTAATGCATCATCACTGAATCAGTTTACGTTGAAGCACTTTCAGGCAAGCGAACATTTGTTATATCTAACAGGCAAGGTTGCTCATATGCAGACATTTTCTTTATTTTTGAAATGATCTGAGGCCCGATGCTAGATAAAAGGCTGTGAGTTGACCATGTGGTTGATAAAACCTGGTAAAAACCAGCTCCACTTCCTACGCCATTTGCTTCGCTCTCGGCTGTTGAGAAACGATCGCTTGGACTCTGCTGAGGTTTTAAAACATTTTTTAATGCTTTAAGAACTTAATTTCTCTTTTAGCAGGATGAACAAGTACAACACCTACACGTTGCTCTCTACTGCCCCCTAGGGAAAGGCTGGGCCTGTAATAGCAGGGTTTTGTTTGTTTTTGTTTGTTTGTTTGTTTGTTATTTTTAGTTGGGGTTTTTTAAGGTTTTAAATTTTTGTTTTGTTTTGTTTTAAATTTTACCCAATCTCTAAAGTTTGCCCATGACGTATGTAATGCCTGCGCTGTAAGCAACAGTTCATCCACTGCTGAGATATTAGTGCCGATCCGAATGCTGTTAGTGTTAATTCAACATTTTACACGAACTGAACGGCTTCGTTCACCGTCTGACTAAGAACTACAGGCAGAATACAATTCTTAAACAGCACAGAAAATTGACGTCATCGTTCACAACTTCGCTGATTGGCCAGATAAAACAAAATCTACCGGACGGAATCTAAGCGAAGGAGTTTAAACCCAGTGAACTGGAAGCTAATGACCAGGCTAACACTGTTGTCTTTCAATAATACTTCATTTTTACTATGAAAATAGAAGAATAAGATGTGAAATTTTAGTCCGAGCTTGTTCTCTTTTGTCAAACGCAGACATATTCTCTACAGTTCCCTCCCATGTCCTGTTATATATGTTATATATTGCTTTAAATGAACACTAGAGCTGGTCGGTGAAGTCCTGATTCAGATCTGAGCAGCTGTGGTTTCCCACCAGAGAGCGGTCTGTTGTTGCATCATCCATCCGTCTAATGATTAATGGCTCCCCGCCAGGTGGTTGCTTGTTCCTACGTGTTCACTCTTTAATCTCACCTTGCACTTATCTCCAACCATAAATTCAGACATCCGTCCTATACTCAGCTGTTACAGACAGTTTAAGTGACGATATTTAAATATAAAACTATTCATACACGTCCATTTGTTTTTCATGCTGCAGCCAAACTTCAATGTGTTTTGTTAGGATTGTATGTGCATTTTTTAAAATCCCATTTCTCCATTAATCGTCAGAATAATCTATAGAATAATCGACTACTAAAACAATCCTTAGCTGCAGCTCTAAACCTATTTAAAAACAAGAATGTTTTCAGCTAAAGTTGGTAAGAGCCATTGTGGAAGGTCAGAAGAATCACTTCACTGTAAATCTACATTTTCTGCAGTCTTGATGGCCAGTTTTCATAGTAATTTTTATTTTAACCCTTTACATCACCACTCATATTTACGTAGGTATTTATGCATCATATTTCTATCTTCAGAAATATTCACATACATAGGTGTGCAGATTTATAGATAGTGCCTCATTTATATATTTAAGATTTTTATTTCAGAAACTCCCCATTTGTTTCCTTTTTGAAATCTCCACCCTGGGAAGGTTTTTACTGAGTCATCATTGTTGTTTCAGGTTTATAAATAACATACACAACACAACATAAATAACACGAGTACTGCAGACGGGGGAACTGCAACAAAGCATGTTTTTGTCCCATTCCGTCAGTAATCATTTCACAGCTTAGACTTGGAGTGGGTGCATTCATGACAGGAGGCCTGCTGGGTGATGTAAGACCTGGAAACAGGTGAGTTTGATGTTGGAGGTATTTCTAGTAGACAGGAAATTAAAACCAGTTCAAGAATTTTATAACAGGAAGAAAATCTCATAACATCAGCTACGATAAATATAGGGCAGAAATGATTAATCGTGATTAATTGATTATTGAAGTGAACGTCAATGTGAATTATTAATCAATTAATCATTAAGTAGAATCATTAATTAAACCAAAACTATCTAAAAATATATTTTGCATTTAAGAAAATAAATATTTGTAATATTTTCTATATGGAACTCCTGAAGTGACAAAAATACCTTCACCTTGTTCAAATTTTATTAAAAACATTAAGCACCTTTCCTAATTATTACTCATTTACTCAAATGATTGAAAACAACAGATCAGCCCTACACTGTACTGATATTAAATAGAAATGGCTGAGCTAGATGTATTTTTTCAAATGCATCCTTTGCTACAAATGATCAAACATACACTAAAAGAATGCTGTTTTTGAATTTAAGGCAATAAAATGCATATTTTCTTATTTAAAATAGAAATTGAATTGTTTATTTGCATCTTTTACTTTATTTCTAATATTGTTTAAAAAAGCTTAAGTATAAAATCTGCAAAATATGGCATTTTTAGAATCCAGCTGATAGATTAATTGATCATCAAAATAATCGATAATTGCAGCCCTGCTCTATAAGTTCAGCACCCTTTACTCCCCTTTATGAATTTTTGATTTCATAAAAGTGGTCAAATAAAAAATATATTCTTTTTTTAATCTGATTGATTAATCGTCAAAAATAACCACTAGAATAATCGACTATTAAAGTAATCATTAGTTGTAGCCCTAAACAAATACAAAAAAGATTAAATGCAGTCATGATGGAGTTTGTTTTATTAAAACGTTGTACAGTGAAATACGTGATTGGCAGGAGATAAAAGGCACATCTGAATATAAAAAGGCTGCAGCAGCAGATTCTTCGGCCTTTATTCTTTCACAATAGTGGGAGTGATCATCTTCTTGAAGGAGTAGTATTTGCATTCAGTGGGTGGTTCAATGTCCATGGTGGTGGTGCTAATCTTCTCCTTCTTGAAGCCGGCTTCGAGCAGATGGGGCACCTGGGTCTCCTGAAAATCATTAACAGAGACAGAGAGAGGCGGTCGGCGTGCGGTCCAATCCGGTTTATCAGCAGCAACCTTGACATAAAAGCAGCAGGTAACTCAGGTGAACTCAGTGATGTTTTCACCATCTGCGTGTGTCTCTTGTGATAATAGTTGTTGCATTGGAAGCATCAGCATGTCCAAAGGAATGCAGATGCAAATTAGATTCTGCTATAATCTGGTGCAAACTCAAATGGTGACATTTATGTTTGAGCTGTGCATTGTCCTTTTTAAAACAAAGATTATTATTATCACTAATAATAATTATGATCTGCATGTTTTAAAAGCAGAGATCTCCAACTACAGCTTTCCAAAGCTACATCCCTACAGCTTTTTCAGATGCATCTCTGCTCCAACGCAGCTGAGTCAAATTATCGCATCACATCTTCAGCGTGAAGTTTAAGACTGAAACAATTAATCGGATTGATCATGATGAATCGAGTGTAGAAATAATCGTCAACTAATCTAGAAATCAATTACTAATCATTAACTGGAGCATACAGACTAAAAAAAAGCCATTTGCTGAAAGAACAACAGTGCAGTAATTAAACAAAAACTTTACAAATACATGCATTTTGCACTAAGATAGAAAAACCCTCCTGTGTATGTAAATATATTTAACCCAGAACTCTTCAAGTGACATTGTTTTAACGTCAGCTGTTTCAAATTCTGTAAAAAATAAAACTCATATTAAGCACATTTTACAAATCAATTATTAATCGGTTAATAAAAAAACAACAACAAATAAACAGATTAGCCCCACACTGGGTTGATATGTCAAATAGAAAAGGCTGGACTTTTCAAATGTTGATGTTAAAAGTATTTTTTTAACAAATGATCAAGCATACACTAAAGAAAAGCTGTTTTATTGCATTTTAGGCAGTAAAATATTTATTTTCTTATTTAAATGGAACTGATTTGTTGATTTGTATTTTTATGTGTTCCTAATATTGTATAAAAAAAAGCTTAACTAGTTAAATAAAAAATCGGCAGAATGTGCCAAATGTTTTATTCAATTAATCATCAGAATAATCGATTTCTAAAATACTCATTAGTTGCAGCTATAATCATCTAAAAGCTGCAGAACCGTAGCTCTGGAGTTGGAGGGTCCTGCTAAAGTATGTAGTGAATTTATGCGACCAAATTGTCTTATAAAAGCAGTTTTTATGTTTTGGTTGCGTAGCTGCATTATGGGAGGTAATACAGGGGAATTGTTGTAGAGAAGCGGACGACAGTCAGAGTCCAAACATGGAGGATTTGATTTTATAACAGGAAAGGTGACAAACCTGGAACATTTTCTCAATGTTGTCGTATTTTCCCTTGAGCAGTTCACCCCAGGAGGTCAGGTTGCAGTAGGTGAGGACGCCTCCGGGTTTGAGCATCCTGTGAGCGTGACCCTGCAGGTAAAGAAACCACACAGTTAATTTTCCCATCATAGACAAAAAAAAGAGTAAGATGGTCTGGGGTCTCATTGGGCTCCGACTATAGAAACAATTCATCCTCCAGCTCAATAATAACATAATAAACACAGCCAAGACAACACGGAAGCAGTTTGTAAATGTATTTGACTAAACTGAAATCATATAAACTCTGAAAAGACCTTAAGGAGACATATTATGCAAAAGTCACATTTTGCATGTTTACATACGTTCATTTGGGTCTTGACTGCTTCTATAAACACTTTAAACTTGTTTTTTGGCAATAAGTTAATATTTTCTGGTGTCTGAAAAACAAGCCATTTAAAAAATATTCCAATTGTTGAGTCACAATCGACAGGGGCTGTGCCGTTACCCAGCAACTCCAGCCCATCACCTATGGGTACTGGAAAAGACGTGTTTAGTTGTTGATCTCCTATCCAGAAAACACTTGCTGCATTGTTGATGGTTGTGCCGGAGGCTCTACTGCTGCTTTCCAAAGGAGCTCAATATAGGCCGAACTGAGCAGACTGATGTCTCATGAACTAAGAATGATTTTGTGCAAGAAATGAACTAAAATGTAACAAACCTCTGCTGTTGTATTTAAAAATAAAATAATTATAGGACTTCTTGTTATTTTTGCCATTAGCTCTAAATAGAACCAACAAAGTGGCTGGAGAGCTTCTTTCTGTCACTTACCTTAATGAAATCAAACTGGTGAGTGTGCCACGTTTCCTCTGAGAGAGGATATGTGTCATAGAGAATACCTGAAAGAGAAGGCAGAGGTGGCAGCATGCATCATGCCGTCAAATTTATTTATTTATTCTTTCATTTTAATCATTTCTTCTCTAAAGGCATGCTTTCATTTTAGTTCATGATGTCACAGGTTACAGTTAAAAACATCCATGGAGCCCAGCTCTATTCCAGCGTTCCTATTCCCAGTAATTTATATATTTATGACTAGTTGCGTCAGGAAATGTCTCACCATCAAAGTGATTGTCTGGCAGGGTTGGAACAACGTTTTCCCAGAGACCCTTCAGAGGGACGACCTGCAGGAGGACAAAAAGAGGCTCATTAGCACCTTATTTTACCAACTTTCCATTCTCAGTTATCACTGTACTGACTGAGTTTAATGACCTTGTGAGGCTGAGACTTGGCCCAGTTCTCCAGACGGGCAAATACGCCATCGTTGCACTCGATGATCCAGTGCTCCTCGATGGGGAAGGACTCCACCTTCGTGGCAGCGATGGCCATGCCGAAACCGATCTCCAGAACCCGACCGCCTGTCAGACAAACAGAACCAAACTTTTCATCTGTTCCCTGCAAGTACAGCATTTACAAAACCCATCAAATGTTCAGGGTGAACTAAAATTGCCAGTATTCTACTTTATGTGTGATTTATTACTCTTTAGGGCATTGAGAGGAAGTGATTGCACGGAAATGTCGAGGAATACTTATAAAACTTAATGCTTAACTCTTTTATTTAATGATTGAAAAATCTTTAAACTGCTTTCAGATTAGGGCTGAAACGATTCCTCGAATGATTAGAGTACCTCAATTATTAAAATTCCTCTAGGAAAATTTATCTGCCTCAAAGCTTCATTAAATTATATTTTATTATTTAGCGCATCGTGTTCCGGCCGGGTCATTACTTGCGCTGTGCAGATCTCTCACCTCCGCCTGAGTTGTTGACCAAAGCTAAGTGTTAGCAGCATAACGTCCAGTTTTCAAGTTTGGCCAACTGTGAAAAATTGGACTGATGTTGATATGCGATGGTAATACTGCTGTTATATTAGATTTACCAATGTTTTACTTTATTTTTTTATCCGATTACTCGATTAATCGTAAGAATAATTGATAGATTACTCGATTACTAAAATATTTGTTTACAACAGCCCTATTTCAGATAATCAGAAATATTTAGATTTGCTTATATTTTTTGAAAAATCCAGGAAATTTGTTCTGATAAGTTACAGAATTTGCTTCCAAATAAAAAAAAATTACAATGTATATATTTTACATGCATTTGCACATCAATCTAAGAAATAAACTGAATATATAATTCACACTGTGCAAGTTAAACTTGAATTTTTAACTTTTTTTGCATTCTTTGAAACATCTGGATCATTCTAGCTTTCGAAGATGAAAGTATGTGAGCAGAAATGCTCTCTGCCCCCTGCAGATTTCTTGGCCTTTTCCCAGTGGTGAAGTAACAGCTGCTGCAGTATTCACCAACACAGAACACCATGCTTCAAAGCAACTGTAAACTTCTTTTGGTTAATAGAAAATAAGTTTACAGATTTATATACTCACACACATAAATTATTAACTTCTTATATATATATATATTCTAACACAAAAAATGTGTTTTTGATTGTACTTCCATTCTTTAAATCTACTTTTTGTAGCTTTATAGTCCTCAATGAGTTCTAACAAAAATTTAACACATTTATATTTTCAGCTGAGCTGACAACACTTTACTGTGAGACATTTGAACGGCTTTTAAGTGTACACAAGAAAAAAAAGTGTGATTTTAAACCACATTCTTTTAGAATATTCTGTGTTGCTGTCTCTTTAAAATGACAAGTTCATGCAGTGTGAGTTCAATATCGGACAAGCCGCGCGACAGAACGCGATGCCCGATAATACACACTTCTTCCCCGGCCGCCGTTACCTTTAGAAGCTGCAACGGTCGCCAGCGAGTGCATGTACGGGGTTTCCCAGCGTTCCATGACCGGCTTGCCCATGATCTCTAGGTGTGTGTCGGCCGCATTGTAGCCGGCGTTAGCGTCGTGCCAGGAGGGCTTGCAGTCCTCTCCCTTGGTGAATATGGGCTGAAGAGCGGAGGTCATTTTGGTTAGCTGTCGTTGCGGTTGGCGGGCTCTGCTGGAAGGTTTCTCTGACACAGAAGAGGGTGAAAGTGGAGGAGGCGGTGGTTTATATTGAGCTCGCAACTGCTGACACCGCAATCGTGTGACTGGGGGTCAAAAAGCGCAAATACACATTCCAAGATTTAAGAGAGCCCAAGATCCTCTGAAGATAAGATGGCTCACTCAGTGGGAAATAACGGATTATTATTAGTGTTATATGTACCAGTTTGGTGGCGCTTGTGAGGCAAATTTGCCAACTTCTAAAGTACTTGGAGGCTACTGTTTTTTTTCTGTTTTCAATAACAACACAAAATAATTAATTTTGATGTTTTTGCCTGTTCAGCAACATTTAATGAATCAAACAGATTTCTATAAAAACGGGGGATCTTTAGATAATTGTAGAGCCTAAACATAAGGTGTCACAGGTTTAGGCAGTGTCCATATTGTTGAATTTTTCTAGCATAGATCATGAAGTTATTTTTTCTTTAAAGTAAATTAATGTTGCTAACCTCCCATTTTAAGAAGACAACAACAACAAAAAAAAAATACTGTAAAAAATTACAAATTGTGTCCATTTGCATCAGATGCCTGTACTGGAGGGCCACATTTGTGCCATTCTTGAAATGACATTGGGGGCCACAAATATAGATAGAAAAACAGAGTGTCTTCAGTCAAAGGCTTCTTCAAATTAGTTGTAATCTTTCCTTCCTGCAGCCATCGCCATCTATAATAACTCTTTAATTAAGAGTTACAACGACATTTATTTTCTCAAATGCTATTTTTTCACCATTTGGACACCACTGGCCAATCCCTACTTGGATTGATCTCCTCTGATATCCTGATGACCAGGGTTGGTAGTTACTGGTCTGTCACAGAAAACCCCAATAACATACAGGTTTGTGGTTTTCAAATAATAAAAGGTGCAATGATTTGAACCTGAAATAAATCAAGAGGCTTTTCTCTTGTTGTAAACTCCTTTTGGCAGCTTTTACTGAAACAGCTGCTTCTGGAAAACATGTTAAAAGTTGCTGCTTTCAGCTTCTTCTGCTAAGAGTATCAATCTGACTTAATCTTTGGAATTTGAACTTTTGGTCTCACAAAGTACTTATATCAATACCTTCGAATCAGTTGCTGTCCTGGTAGATGTGTCTGAGCATTTCCATTGAAAAGAGCTAAATCTCCATGGAGGACAATTAAATCTACCATGAAAAAAAAACACATTAAAACTGCAGAGACAGGAAACAAGAAGGTCCTGGGTTTGAATCACCTTTCTGAGTGAAGTCTGAAATAGTTCTCTCTGGATACTCAGCCAACAATATGCAAAAAAAAAAGCCAATTGGTAGTGCTAATTTCCTCTAAAGAGTGTGTGCATGGATATGTCTTTCTACATTTAAACTTACATATGTAATATTATCCTTTTCACTGGATTAGATCTGTCCACTGTCTGGATCATTTCAAATTGCTTCTTAAAACGTATTTTTATTCATTAGCATTTAATTGAGGCTGTTGTGATGTTTTATTAACTTATTATTAACCTTATTTTTTATTTATTTATTGTATTACTATTTTTTTCTCTTTCTTTTTTCATCAACTTATTCTATTGTGTTATCGTTTTTGTAAAACTTTGGTTCAGTTTCAAACCTGTTTTTAAAAGTGCTATATAAATAAATTTGACATGACATATTAGAAATACAAAAAAACAACAACAAATAAACAATTCAATTCTTATTTCAAATAAGAAAATAAACATTTTATTGTTTGAAATACAATTTCAAAGTATTCCTTTTAGAGTACATAAATGTTGCTTCTTCAGCTGAAGATGCTTTTAACATCAGCATGTGATGACCTCAGCCTCTTTCTGCTTGACTTGGCATCAGTACAGTGTAGAGCTGAACTGCTGAGTATTTTTTGGATTTCTGATTAATAATTTGTGCTTTATAGGAAATTTCTTTTAACATAATTTGAACCAGGTGAAGCTAAAACTATGCCACACATAGTGGTAAACCTTTGGCTTGATTACTGTTCTGACTGTGTTGTTCTTTCAGAAAATTTTCTTGAGTTTGTATACTCCACTATACTCGATTACTAAATTCATTGATGATTATTTTATCACGGATACAAGCAGCCGAAATGGGTTTTCTCCATAGGGTGGCTGGGCTCTCCCTTAGAGATAGGGTGAGAAGCTTGGTCATCTGGGTTGGACTCAGAGTAGAGCCGCTGCTCCTTCATATCGAGAGGAGCCAGTTGAGGTGGCTCGGGCATCTGGTCAGGATGCCTGCTGGACGCCTCCCTGGTGAGGTGTTCCTGGCTCATCCCACCAGGAGGAGGCCCCGAGGAAGACCAGGACACGCTGGAGGGACTATGTCTCCCAACTGGCCTGGGAACGCCTTGGGATTCCCCCGGAGGAGCTGGAAGAAGTGGCTGGGGAGAGGGAAGTCTGGGCCTCCCTTCTGAAACTTCTACCCCAGAGACCCGACCCAGGATAAGTGGCAAACAATGGATGGATGGATGGCTATATATATATATACAGTACAGACCAAAGGTTTGGACACACCTTCACATTCAATGAGTTTCCTTTATTTTCATGACTATTGGCATTGTAGATTCACACTGAAGGCATCAAAACTATGAATTAACACATGTGGAAATATGTACTAAACAAAAAAGTGTAAAA
>CAEFZX010014545.1:0-25175 GCA_903066825.1 Alfaro cultratus | reverse complement strand
CCCCCCCCCCCCCCCCCCCCCCCCCCCCCCCCCCCCCCCCCCCCCCCCCCCCCCCCCCCCCCCCCCCCCCCCCACCAGATTCAGCTTAAAAAGTCTAAACAAGCATAAAGTACATATATATATATATATATATATAGCAGTGCATATGTATTTCTGAAATACAAATCCTGAGAAAATAAACATGAAACCATGTGACACATTATAAGTTAAACCACCAGCAGCCTCCCTTTGTTGTATTTATTCATTTAGGGGACAACAGAAATTTGCATCCTTTGGGAAATGTAACAAAGAAATCCTTGCTGTTATACATTAGATAAAAACTATAAAAGCAACATGTTTTGAAGAAACATGGGATACGATCTCGGCACTAAACAGGCAGTCAAATCAAAGTTTAATGCCCCATGGCGTCGCTTACTCCTTCCTCCTGGACAGCAGCAGGCAGTCGTTAAACAAGTGGAGGTACACTGGCTTGGTGGGCAGCTTGAGTTTTGATCCCGAAATGCTCATCATCTGAGTGTCCACTTCCAGGAGTTCACCGTGCTTCACCAACCAGCGGGACTGGGAGATGAGAGGAAAGATCTGCAGAGGAAGAAAGCCGGTCTCAGAATGAGTTGGCTAATTGGGTAAATCGAGCCAAAGCTGCCAAAAACAACAAGAAAAATCCACAAAAGTAACTTACTTTGCCCTCAAAGTTGATTTTCTTGTTGAGGTGGATGAGTTCCTCCATCCTCTTCATAGACTGCACGCTCGAATTACACTCTTTGATGATCTAAGGAGGCACACACCAACACTGTTATTACTGCTACACCTCATCCGTGATGATACCGGCCTTCTGGTCATTAGAGCTGACGGTCACCACCATTTTTAGCTCGTTGAAAGCCTTTGTGGCCGTGTCCTCATCTCTGGAGCCTGGTGTTGTCCTCTTTAAGATGTTCTGAGAAGTAAAGAAGGTGTAAGAAGGCAAGCCCTGAGGTAAACTGGATTTCTGCTTCACAAAGTTGGACGGAAAGAACATGGTTCCCGCTAAAATATCAGTCAGTCTAAATGTTACCCCGTTTCGAGGGTGAACAAGATCCCTACTGTGAAAGTTCAAAGTCGTACCTCCACCAACATTTTGAGTCGTGTGATCCTCTGAAACGGGAGGATTAAAAAGGAGGTCAGGGGCAGCCTTTGGCAGATGGGGTCCTCCTCCAGGCGAGCCAGGATGCCAGGGAAGCGAGGGCTTTCCTGCCTGAGAGGGCATTTACAAATGAAACTCTGAATGACTTTTTTGGTGAATCAAAATTCCAGCTGTTTTTACTCCTGAGAGAGAGGAAAAAAACAAAGTTTAACTCAGCCAAGAAAAGCCGCCTACAAGTTAAGTCATGCAGGTGAAAAATTATACCTGAATAGAAGCAGGATAAAGTTGGACTTTGCAACACCAGAAAACATTAATGCACTCATTCTCAAAGTATGGAGGCTGGAGGCGTCTTCAGGTTTCTAATTGCATGTGCATAGTAATCAGGGATGAACAGTGTTGTATTGTTTCATTTGATTGGTTCAAACAGCTTGAATCACAAGTCTCTGTCACAATTATTATGTTGTTATGAATCTTAAAGCTTGAGAGCAACAAATTAAAGCCTCTAAGACACCCAAATGTGTTAGCAATTTGCCACAAGATGGCACTCAGAATGCTGTGATGTTCCCACTCCTACAACTATAAGATAAAACTAAATATGCAAGCTTTCAGAGGAACTGCAAGACGAAACCGTTGATAAAGGAAAACCATGAAAAAATCCTGCATGGAGTTTGCCACGAGTCACATAAGGGACAAAGCAAACATGGAGCGGGTGGAACTCTGGCCAGATGAGACCAAAGCTCCACTTTTTGTTACGATATAATAAAAGTTATGTGGCACACCATCCCCACCACGAATCATGGGTGATGCAGCATTATGTTGTGAGGATACATTTCTTTATAGAGAGATAAAAGTTGGTCAGAGTTTATGGGTGATGTTAAATATGAATTCATTTTAGGTTTGAAAAATATGTATTTATTTCCTTAGTCTTTACTACTTTCTAGTGGTCTAGCATGCAAAATCTCAATAAAGACATTGATGTTTGTGGTCATAATGGTGAGAAAAATGAAGAAATTCAAGAGTGATGAATCCTCTTGCAAGCCTCTCTGTTATTGTGTTTGGATAGCCAAAGGTTTGGCTTAGAGCTTCTGCACAAAAGCAACCAAGAAGCACAGACTGCACCGAGAGTGCGTACTCAGATCTGAAACAGCTCGACTGAACATAAACCAAAAACAATTACTCACAGCAACCGCTGGTATGTCTGCTCCTGATAAGCCTGGTTGGTTACGTAAGGCAAATAGACCCTTCTCAGAGCTGGGCAGTGATCCAGGACTATGTCACACACATCAAAACGGAGAATGTCTTTCTCCAGCCTGTGCTCCAGGTCCTGAAGGAACCTGCAAACAGCGATGGAGGAGAGAACGCTCTCAGGGAGTGAGCAATGACAGCTGAAAGTGTTAAAACATAGAGTCTGAGTGCAAGGGAGGCAATCAGCTGCAGATCTCTTCACCTCTCACTGACATCTTTGACTTCAGGCAGCTTGGAAAAGAGCCACTGCTTTTCCTGAGCCCCAAGACACTCGGTGAGCTCCTGAGACAACATGAAATGGTCCACAGCAATCGTCAGGCTGCGAATGTATGACGCCTCAGAAGTTACCAGCTCAAACTTTGCCTGAAGGGGGAAAACACAAAGAATTGAAGAAGTCAAAGAAGGGATGAAACAAACCCCAGAGGAAAGGCAAGCTTGACGTTTCATTACCTCCTGTAGTTTTCTCTCCTCGTTGCTGAAGGTGTCTAACTGACCACTTGTTCGCACATCAGGTATATCCTGCCACAGCGCAAATGCAGAGCCTCTAGAAGAGCGAAACGAGCTGGATGGAGAAAGATTTGACGGAGATGGAGTTCCATCTGAGCCTTCATCTCTGAGTCCCTCCTCCTCTGTTCCTGGATCCTTCCCTTGTTGCCTCTGGATCTCTCGGTTGATTGCCACATCGCTGTACTCCTGGTAGAGGATCGCTGCAAAATCAAAAGTGTTGACAGGAGAATTTTTTGTTACAGGAATAACAGATGGTAAGACAGGCAAAAATAGGCAAACTTACAGCTTGGCAAAAAACGTGACAGGCGATTTGAAGTGGGAAATGATGAAGGTATGCTCAAGTCTTCCTCTATGGATTTCTTTCGCATTCTGTGAAACCACACCAACAGATTTGATTTAAACTCCACTGATCTACTGAAAAAGGTATTCTCACATTGGATTTTTTTGTTACCCAAGTTTAGTGCTCCACCGATGAGAAGACATGCCATTGTCGCCACTGGGCAGCGGAAGTCCAGTTCCAACAGGACTGTAGGTGCCGCTGTCACTAGAGCCTCCTGAGCTGCGGTGTCTAGAGTTAGACTTATCTATAGCGAATAAAGACAAAACATTGAACATGTGAAGAAACGTATCAAACTTGAGTCAATCGCAGCAGTTGAATGATTCAATGCAAATAGATTGAGCCCTACTTAGATAAACCATGTGGTACTCTTGTTAGCAACAAACGGACAATAATTCACACAAGTTCACCAACATTAGATGGTAACGGACTGCCGAAAACTTTGCCTGGTTCAAGATGGTGCTAAATCCTCATGAAAGGATTGATCCAAATTGCATTCAAAGGAATGGTTCAGAGCGGCGGTGGCGGTGAAATTTTCTTTGCACACTTTGGACCAGATTGTACAAATTAAGCTTTGTTTTGACCGCACATCCCACCAGAGTGTTGTTGCTGACCACCTTGATCCCTTTCTGACACTGTACCCATCTTCTGATGCCTTCTTCCAGCAGGATAAAGCTGAAATCTTCCCAAGCTGTTTTTTTAACATGACACTGAGTTCACTGTACCTCCTCAGTCACATGTTCTCAATGCAACACAACACTTTTGAATTGTGCTGGAAAGGGAGATTTTGCATCATAGATGAGCATCCAAAACTTCTGCAACAACCATGTGATGTCATAATGTTTCATAACATCCATCCATCCATCCATCCATCCATCCTTCCATCCTTCCATCCTTCCATCCACTCACAGTCCGGGTTGGGGCTCAGGCTGTTGGAGCTCTGCTTGTCTCTGGAGGATACCCGAGCAGACAATGACTTGCCCAGCTTTAAGGTGAACGAGTTCTTCCTCTGGGAGAGTTGCAGTCTTGATATTAGCTCTGAAGCCGAGAAACGCCGGCGCTCTTGGTCAGTTTGTCGACTGCGTGGCAAAAAGCTCACTCCTGGGTGAAGAGATGTCTCTACGATGCCGCCCTCTTCCTCCTCCGCTCCGGATTCTGAGTCCTCTATTATCTGCAAGGGTTCTGACTGAACACTGAAAATATCTCCATGGCTGATGCTTGGGAGATCTGGCGTGCCATCTGTGGACGAGGGAGTTGAAGCTGCATCCAGAGAAGATAATCCACTGAGGTCTTCCTCCAGAAAAGAGGCAAAAGGTCCGGGAAAGATGTAGTCTGCCTCTAGGATTGGACTGCTGAGTGATTCATCGCTTGGGCTGTCTGGAGAATAAACCTGCACCTTTCGCCCTGAGGACAAGAAAAGAACCATTTTACCTAAAATGAAAACGAGTTAAAAGCTTCTAAAATCTGATTTGCTCCATCAACTCACGAATAGACTTCTCTTTCAGAGATCCCTGTGATGTTCTCCTCTGAGGCTGGCTGGCGTGTGGGCCCCGAAACTCTGGACATTCCGGTGAGGATGAGGAATAAGGTACCCGAGATTCCCAGGAGTCCCTGTTTGTGTACAAAGACGACAGAGGAAAGGACAGAGGGAGGCTGAGAGCTGCGTGGAGTGGGCGGCAAACTGTCGTTACTGTCCGAGGCTTCTCGTTTTGGTCCTGCCAAGAAGTCCTGGTGCTGTTCTGCTGAACCACCTCAGCGTTATCCACAGCGTGTGACGGAGTGTTTACATTCATTCCATGATCAGTGTGTGTCCTGTGTTTGTCTTTTTGCATGTCATTCAGTTCATTAAGAGTTTGTCGTAAACCATTTAGAGGTTGAGAGTGTGCATCTGAATCACTGCTCTGCCTCTGAGAGCCAAGACCGTTTAACTTAGAAGGTGCTGGTTGTTGTAGCTCAATAAACGCCAGCGTTTCCTGCTGGCACACAGCCACGTGGTTGGGATGGATGGGATGGAGGAGAGGCCGACCCTCCTTGGACTCATTCGGATTGTGGGACTCTCCGGAGCCAGGAATCCACATGCTGGGGCTCTCTCCTCGGCAGCGAAAAGCGTGAAGGTGGGGATGGAAATCAGGAAAAGGTGAGAATCCATACCCAGGGAGCATGACTGGACAGCCACATAGGCGCTGCAGCAACACAGATATAAAACAAAAATGGAATTAATTTGCATGCAATTGTGAAAAATCCCAAATGAAATCAGTGTGATATTGTACTGCTGTGATAAAACATACAATTACTGTAAAGGTATTGCATGTAACTTTCATAAAAATACTTTTTTGACGGATAATCTGTGAAACAAAAACCAAGCACCCTCGCCTTCTCCTAGTGCTACCTATAAAAATACACAGATCAGTCAGAAACAGCCAGTCAGAGAGAGGAGGAGGGTCTAAGCGCTGTCTGCTGCACTGCAGCTTCTCCCTGTGAATGCTCACGCTAGTTAGCATGGCCACACATGACAGCGGATAAACGGTCTTTCTGTAATGGTAAGTTGCTCCTGCGCCATCAGCACAATGTGCAGTTGGTCAACCTCAGTGGACCTGAGGTTGATCAACAGTGCTAAGACCTTCATCCCAGCTCTGATTGGTTGTTTTTAAATGGGAGCGGTGGATTTCTTCAAAACGCAATAGTAGCTCAAGGAGGAGGAGCTTGACTTTTTTCACTGATTATCTGTCATATATCATAATGTCAGAACACAGTGACTGTTTTAATATGTACAAGAACATTTTCTTTATTGTTTTTTAATAAAAGTTACATAATCTAGTTTTAACCTAAACAAGTCAAATTCTGCACAAACAAAGTTTTGATCAGGTGACAAGCAGCCTGTTTCAGCCTAAAAGTCCTTACTGGTTATGATCCAGTGGTGTTAAACGTGAAAACCTCAAACTTTTTCCCAGACTGTAGAGTTTGATTAGGAGTGTAGCACACCCTGGTGTACTTTTGAAAGCATGCAGCTACATTATGAAAACACACACATCATAGAAAGACTCACAGGTAAAAAACAAAACAACAAAAAAACTATTGAGATGTGCAGGATGTTTAACAGCCAGGCCCAGTCCTCACAGATAGACACACACACACACACACACACACACACACACACACACACACACACACACACACACACACTGACGTCTGGTCTGGTGTGTCTCCTGAGCAATGTCTTCCTGCTCTAATTACAGACTTCTCCACATGGTACAGCCCCTGTACTTAACATCTACAAACACAGCGACACGGCAGCCCCAGACAGAGCCCCACAACAGCGGCACAGACAGAGGAAGACGGCGCATCCTCCACGCTCTGGCCTTTCACCTGCACCAAGCAATCACAAAGGCTGTCAGTGTCTTTGATGGCAGGAATCGCTGCTCGACTGAATACTTGCTGTGAACTTCTATTAAAAGCCAGAAATTGCTTATGGAGGAAAATGACATGACAGAGTCGTTGAACACACACACCCGGGCAGCTCTGTTGCGTTTTACGCCGCTGCTTCCTGAGCAGCTAATCCTCAAGACCTGCTTTTAAACACCTGCTACAGGAACTCTGACGTACATCACCATACCATGCACAGGAGAAGGCAAAGATTCTTGTCTTCTGATTGGCTGCTGTTGTTAAATAATTAAAGTAAGAGAACCTAATTCTTCCATTTTTAAGCAGCTATTATTCTCTTTGGCCTTTAAGGAAAGGACGTGCCTGAGATAGGCAAAACTGTAGAGGTACATAAAAGTAATGCTGTGAAACAGGGCGTAAAGTTGCCCTGGTTCACAGCTTTAAGCTGAACAACTAAACAAGCAACAGGAAACAGAAAAGGAGACAAAACAAATAATCCTTAAAGCAAAATTTATAACAATTTACCCAGATCTTTAAAAGGACCTGTACAGACTTGTAACAAAGACTTGGGGGGGGAAAAAAACAAATCACAAGACACTAGAAAACCACAAACACAAATGTTAAAATCGGCAAGAATCACAACGTCATTCAAGAGGTTAACCTGTTAGGAGCACACTGGTCTCAACAACGCTGTTTTCTTACATTAGAAACTTAAGCTGAACCCAGCTCATCTGGGCAACATTTAGTAACTGTCTGTTTGAGAGTAATAGTTATGCACCCTAAGAACGTTTGAAGACAAACTTTGGCTATTTTATCCAGAAAACAGACAATATTTTCCATCAAAGGCAAAAGCTTGGTGACTGCTGTGTGTAAAAGACCCGGCAGAATCAGGTGAAGTCAAACAACAGTGTAATAAACACAGAAATCATGACAGAGAGGAACGATGACTATTACAAGTTCACAGGCTCGGAGGAGAAGGAAATAATTACTGACGAGCTGCAACATCTACTTTTAATTTCAGTGTAACCACAAAACAGACAGCGTCGCTGTGCTGTTGACCCACTGCATCGAACTAGAATCGGCACGCCTGCAGTCCGCCTGCAGAGGCCTTACAGATTTAACTCAGGCTTTTAGCTCATTCTTTTGTCTTTGTGGGAAGTATGTGTTAATATAGGCCTTTCCTCTTGCTTTAAAATGAACAAATTTCTTACTGGACTATTGAAGGTTCATGCTCTAACCATCAAAACTGATGTTACTGTACAGAGCCTGCTGCAAAGAAACAGAGGAATGAAGCTGCAGCCCACTATATAAATTAACTCATAAGTTTTCTCTCCATCCATCACACAAGCAGCCAGAATGACAGAACAAATGCCAATAGTTTAACTTGTTGACATTTTATTAGCTGATGTGCTTAAGTATAACGAAGATGTTGTTAGAGGTACATTTGGTCACATTTGTGGCTCTCGTTCCAATCGAAGAAATTATCAGCCAGCTTTTCAGACTCATTTTGTTTTTTTAACAACTAAAGCAATGAAGCAATTAAGGTCAGGCAACTTCATTAATATAGCACATTTTCAGCAACAAAGCAGTTCAAAGTGCTTTACATGAACTAGAAGGAAATACAAACAAAACAACACACCGAAAGAAAGACAAAAAGGTAAAAGTATAAAACTACATATTGGTTCCCCATGTTTAATAAGAGTAAGAATAAGCTGGTAAGGTTTTCTCTGGATTCTTGTTCTGATAGAAATAGCTATAAATAATAATAAATAACTGCTTTAGTGACAGTTTGGATAAATTAAGGTTTATTAACAGCTAAGTGTAGAGAAGAGATTTGAATAGTTAGCTGGAAGAAGTCAGGCTACAAACACTAAACATAAACTGATGAAGGAAGGGAAACTAGTCTATGAGGGGCCGTTTAGGACAAAAACTCCTTAGAGCCTCAGTGAACCTCCGAGCGCTGGTATTTTGTGTTTGTGAGAGAGAAAAACTGTATGTGTGTGTGACATTTTAATAGTATATATGTGCAATTTTAATATTTTGTGAGTGTGTATGAGTCTTTAGTAGTGTGAGAGACAAAACATAGTTTTTGTCCTAAACGGCCCCTCATACTCCTCCATGTTTAGTTTAATTTACAGTATGCAGTGGACTCTGAACGTGACGGAATCCAACTTCGTTCTTTGTGAGTCTAACCTGCTCAACACCCAACACAACAAAGTCAGACATCTTTCATAA
This sequence comes from Alfaro cultratus, assembly GCA_903066825.1. Lineage (NCBI taxonomy): Eukaryota > Metazoa > Chordata > Actinopteri > Cyprinodontiformes > Poeciliidae > Alfaro > Alfaro cultratus. Next base: position 16,350 of record CAEFZX010014545.1, on the reverse strand, counting down.
AGCTTCATGTAGTTCAGTCTATTGATTTTACAATGTATTAGTAAACCTGTAATTTCTATAGAGCTGCACAGAAGAAACAAAACCAAATGTTCCTTTTAAGTTCACTTTGCAGTTGCTTAAAACAGAGTGAATAGTGTACAGTGAGCACTTTAAGACAAAAAGTGTGACCGAATGTTAATTTTTAACTTTTTATCGTTCAACTATTTGCTCCTGCCAGCATGCACCTGAGAGCTATTAAACCATGGAGGTCATTTATCATTTGCTGTTCATATTCATGTTCAAAGGCCTCAAATATTAGCAAACTATGACTGTCTCTTTTTCTTTTACCTTTATTAGTATTATATTAAATCTCTTTTGCACTTGCGAGATACACTCACATAGTGTTTCTGAAGAACACAAAAGCATACTTAAACGTTTGTTTCTCAAAGGAAATCTGTCTACGTATGCTGCTGGCTGTCTTGAGAATCGCAGGGTGGAAATCACAGTTTATATTTCTGTTTACCCAGCGCACTTGTCCCATATTCGACGAATACGAAGCCACCGAAAAGCCACACCTGCTCTTGTGGGGTAGGCCGGCCAGAAAATCCTATCCGTCTTTGTTTCCGAATGACACACACACATGGAGATGCACATTGCAGGGCTGGCACAAATGATTACCTGTTCCCGGCTGCACACAAAGAAGACCTTTATGTGCTTACCTGTGCCAGGCTGCCCCGAGCACAGGACACCTGAGAGGGTGTGGGAACTACTTCCAATCATCCACTTATATAGTGCAGCCACTGAGCCATATAAATACATCCATACCACAGCTGCATCATGACCCAATCTTAATGGTGTCTGCAGGTGATCAGCCACTGCTTACGCTGTAATCCTGCTCTGTTTTCAGCATTAAGCAAACTTTGCTTAACTGCAGCTACCGTCTGTAACCTGGAGATCAAAGCTGAGTTATTTATAATATATTATCGAGACCAAATGATTTATATGCTGCAATCTAAGTGAATGAGTCTCCTCTCAATCCTGCACTAACTCTAAGTCCATCATAAACCAACCCCTCTTAAAAACAGAATTAGCCATTTTTCTTATTTGATCAAAAGCTTCAAAAGATCACAAAAAAACTCACAGTAAGCTTCACCACCAAGACATGAAAGCATCGAGCTAAACTGCACATTCCTCGCATTGATACAATTATATCACGCCATTAAAATTTTACTCCAAAGACGTGTAATTTTGCTTGTCACACCAGGCTGTTATTTGTGACTGTTATGGACTTTGCTGCCATAGTTTCATCCCCTGTAATTTCACCAGGCTGATCCAAGACGCCATGTCTGGCGAAGGGAAGTTAACGAACGGCCTGCTGACACGTCATTAATGCCATCAGGCATATGAGGAGCACTTTTCGATTTCTTGCATTTTCATCTCGAATAATCCTTTGAGAAGCGGCTCACGTGAGGGAACCCGAACCCGCTGCTGATTCAGCTCCTTGACACAGCAAAATGTTATGTAATCACATAATTAAATGCGTTTCATGGTTTCCAGGGAGGAGGGGAGGATGTTAAAACAAACAGATTCAATGCAGGAGATGTTCTTTATGAGGACGTAAAGGTCTGCTCTGTTTACTTTACAAACGTTTGGGAGAATTACGCTAACAGCGTTTTAAAGAGGGGATATGTAAGTGGAAAATGATCACGTTAATCCTCTAGTTAAAATGGATTATAATGTGTTTGCTTCTGCCTGAAGCAGCCAGCTAAAGTATTATTCCAAGATAAAAAGAAACCCCTGCTTAAAGAAATCCTTGTATATTTGGTTGTCAATGACATTTCACAACTTACCTGCAGATTTTTATTTTTAGCTCAAATTCTAATTCATATTCTGTTCATGCCCCACAAAGCACTTCCTAGCTTGACTCTAGGCTATATTTTTTCCCCTCACTATTCGGATCAAAGGTTGTGTTTTGTTTAAAAAACACACACGCACGCACACACACCCAGCCACAGACAATAGATTAATCCAAAGGTGATTAAGTAATTCCATCATCCATGACTCTACAGTAAGCAGCCACCAGAGAAGAAGAAGCGTTTTACTGTGAAGTATAATTTTAGAAAGATCCAAAAAATATATTCTTTACTCAGTTTGCAACAACTCTCACTGTCGGAGAGGGTTGATTCGGCAAAAACATCATTTTACAGTTATTTTTAGAAAACATTCCTGCTGGTATGTGCAAATCAGCACCAGCTGGCTGAATATTAACTGATAGCCTTAAGTTTCCTCATCCCTAAAATATCGTCCTGAACAATATCAAAACATCTTTAAAATATCTGAACAGCTTAAGCCTCAATCAGGAAGGGGAAAGAACATCATTTCACTAAATCCTCCTCTTAAAAACTTTCTGGGGGCGTGCTGTGATGGCACAGGGGTTTAGCACACCCCACGTTTGGAGGCCTTAGTCCTCAGCGCGGACATCACGGGTTCGACTCCCGGTCCCGGCGACCCTTGCCACATGTCTTCCCCCTCTCCTTCCCCCCCCCTCCTGTCAGCCTACTGTCACAAAAAATACGAGCCACTAGTGCCACAAAAACTCTTCGGAGAAAAAAAATGCAAAAAAACCCCAAAAAAACCCACTTTCTGGCAGTCAAAAGAAAAGCCAAAGAACTCGTCCAACAGCCAGCGAGACTTCAAGAAAGTCAATGAAATCGCAGCTCTATTTTTCCTCAAGTAAACAAAGAAATAACTCAACTGCAACATCCTTTATGCACACTTCTGAAAAGAAAGGATGTCGAACCTTCTTTATAATCAGCTGCAGAAGACTTGGACAAACCGGTGAAAAACTGGGAAAATCTAGTCTGCTTAGATGAAACCAAAACTGAAAGCTTTGGACGTCATTTCACGCACCATGTTTGAAGGAAGAGCAGCCCTGCACTTTACCCCAGAAACACCAAACCAAAGGACAAGCTTGCAGGTGGGAACATAGTTGTGTGGGCTGCCTTGAAGCGCACTGGCAGACTTCCTACTAGTGAACACGAAGATGAAAGGAGAAACGTACACTCTTGATAAAACTGTGACGATGAAATGACTGAAGATTCCAAGGAGGAAAATAGTCACAAACACACAAAGCCAATGAAGCTCTTAAGAGAAGGAACGTAAAACTGCTGAAAAAAAAAAAAAGTCTAATCGATCATCTAACTTCTATTTAATTGAAAATTAATGTAAAAAGAACTGAAGATTAGATTGCACAGAAAGTATCCACACAAGCCTCAAGTTCTGAACACAGTTCAGATGGAAAAAGCCTCTTCACAGGAGGCCATTTTGAACCAAACTCTAAAAAGTGTAATTGAGCTGTAGTTCATGTAAATAAGTGAGATTATTTACGTTAATCTCACTTAATTCTTTTGGCTTAGTGATGACAACTTACTTTTTGTGTTGAATTAACTTAAAAGTTACTCATTTTTAACTTAAAGGACGTTTTTACTTTGACTTTATTTGAAACAATTAAGTTCAATGCTGCGATCATATCCTACGTTATGATATGACGTAGGCATCATGAGCTTCCATCATCCAGCTCATGATGGAAGCTTCACCAGGGGCAGAACCGGTACCGACCGGGGTGCTGTGGTGGTTCTGGGGTAGAGCACAGCCCACATGAGGAGACCTCCGTCGCAGGTTCGATTCCCGGTCTGATCATCTCTGCCGCATGTCTTCCCCCTCTTTCATTACCCACTTTCCTGTCCAACTACTCTCAAATAAAAGCTGTCTGAGCCCAAAAAAAGGGCTGCCTGTGTTTCACATTCACATTTCCATCAAAAGGTTGCTCATAAAGTCAGTGGAGCTGTAATTCATTGATAAAGGGATGCAGAAAACTTGAGATTGGAACTGTCTTGCCAATAGGATGGCAAACGTAAATGCGCAGGAAGTGAAAACTGCATGGATTACCTTTTCAGTTAAAATGTTCAGAATAATCTCTTTTCTTACAAAAACTTTAGAATGCACGAAAAAGGGCAGATGCGTTTGAACTTCTCCCAATATTCACAAGTTTATGTGAGCAAAGATAACATCAGAGAACAATATATTTCTAGCACTTTGAACATGAATTGATACAAGTGACACGAGTGTACAAATGGAAATAATCAAATCCTGTAACTCAAACTGTAATAGGAAATCCTTTTAAAAAAACCCTCACAGTTTGTTCCTTTGTTGGCACACAACTTTCTCCATGAGCTCAGGTTGAGTGTTTGGTCAGACAAAGCCGAGTGTCCTCACAGTGTGGTGTGACCTACTGGCGTTCATGTGCAAAATCGCAGTTTTACTTGGTCACGTTAGACCACTAATTGCCAAGATGTGGATTTAAGGAGCCCAGCTCTGTCTGCGGAGACAAGACATGATGTCATGCAGCCTCACTTGATGGAAAAAGATCTCCGTTAACACAGACAGGTATGTGATTCATTTTGCTCTCATCGATGGGTGATAAGCAGTGAGGTTCTGGTAACTTTCCACCACCTCATGAATCTGAATCTCACCTTTTGTTGGCATCTATGGTTGAGTAATTAATTAATAATGTGACTCAACCTTTGTCCTCTGAAATACAAACTTATCTTTGTCTCTTTACTTGAACTTTATGAGAATGCTATCTCATGCAAAGCTTTGTAGATATGAGTTGGCTTAAATGGATTAATGAAAACCAACAAAAACTTTCATGGAGTACTAATGGGTTTCTTTATTTCTTGCCAAAGCAAACTCTTCTTAAATTCCAATCAGAGAAGTCACACCTGATGTCAATGTGGTGTCCACTTTTTTCGCCTGAAGTTGGACATCCTCTTTTATGTCTGGTCATGGACGTCTTCATTTGTTGTCTTCCAGCTTTCGCCCACAGAGACAGGCTATGGAGAAGGTCGAGGAGAGGGTTACCCAAAAGCTTACACATACTGTTGGCTGTCTTAATCCTCCTCCTCAGGCTATGTAGTCAAAACCTTCTGGGACACCATGATGGTACCTGCCTACACACCCACAGAACGCCGCAATGCAAGGTCCACCTGGGTGACAGTGAGCATGAGCATCCATCAGCTTCTGACTGAAAGCAACAAGCTGACCCTGACCCTCCCAAGGGGATTCCCGCTTACAGTGCCAGACAAACAGCAATAGTTTGCTTCCAGACTCGGAAAAATGGTGACCATCTCACACGTAATCGCAAAAGCTTCGGGACCTTTAACCCCGACTGCCTGCAAATTCAGTTTTCCACTGCAGCAGCCAGATATTCAGAAGATGCACCCCGTGACTAGGACGGACACAAAGGAGCCATTGACAAAACTTGTTGGAACAACCTGAGCCCATTATGGTGCTTTGTCATAAGTCGCAAAAGCTACAACGTTAATAACGAGCTCAACAGGTAGTAAAGCCTGAAAATCCCATAATTAGTAGTTTTAGACAGACTCCGAGTGTCTCTAAGCAATGAGATTCAAAGGAAGAAGATGTTTTCTGGCATTAGAGACCTGGTTTATTTAAATAAGATGTCCGAGTTCAAAAAATATAATTCAAATCCTCGCATCAAAAGTAATGCTCTAAGATTTCCTTGTTTGTTCAGCCAGAAGTCCTTATTTCAGACAAGTTCAGTTTATAGAGAGGTTGCCAGAACGAATCATATTCAGCTTCAGGAATAGACACATTTATTAAGAAAAAAAAGGAAAAAACAAGCAAAGCTACACAAGACAATCGTTATGCAACAAAGATAAACCTCCTAAACCCAATAACCTGCAAACACAATTGCTATTAAGTGTTTACAAACTAGCATTTGTTGCGCTATAATAATAAATACTGCTGGGCAATAAATTGTTCCAGAAGTGATTGCGATAAATGATAATATTGTTGTTTTGAAATACTTTTCAAGTGATATGTTGATAATGGAGTAATAATGCAATTTCACCCTCTCAAAAACCAATAACCCGTAACTTTGTAAAGAACACTTAGCACTGGAAATGGAAGACATTTTAAATATCATCACCTTCCTAAAATAACGGCCTAAGTCATTTTTTGCCATGAGTGATTTTTTTATTTTAACTTTGCCATCTGTTGGCATAAATCAGAGGTTGATTTTTTTTTTTTTTGGCCTAAGTCACTTTTGGCAAAAAAAAATTACTAAGGCTTTTATTTTAGGAAGGTGTTGATATCCAAAGTAAAACACGACAATCAAAAACAATAAATACTACTGAAAAAAAAAATACACACATACCACAGAAACAAAAAATAAGTTATGTTGCCTCTGTATTTCCCTTGAAAAATATTAATGATCAGGACAGAAATGATCAAGTTCATTTCTATTAATCATTAATTAATGATGCTTATTGTGACAGGCTTGGCAACGAGTCTTTTCCATCTCTTTCACTCTTCTTCGCAGGATTGTTTTAATTCAGTCGCAGTAACGGTTTCACATTGTAAAAAATAAGGTAACACAGATATATTTTTAGCAAACTATTCAGCTGGCATGAACTGTGCTCATTATGTTTGGGCCAGCAAGGAATTTCTATAAAACAAAATGAAATATTTGGCTTTATTTGAGTCCATCAGAAACACAACCGCGAGGTTCTGCAAGCATAGTCAAAGAGTCGACCACAGCTAGGAGGAACAGACTGCAATGGAGTCCTCCGAACTGGGCTAGAACCGTGGAGAGGTGCCTAATCGGATTAAAGACATCAAGACAAACAACTGGTATTAGCATCATTGTACCACATAATTTTACAATTTTCCGTTTTGTCCTGTGAAAGAGTTCCAGTGAAGTCTGACCAGGTTGTTGCGCTGAACCGTGAAGAATGATGAGACTCCGTCTTGAGCTACAATTCGGACGCAATACTTGGTTAACTCCTGGTCTGTCAGTTGTATCTCATGAGTGGGTGAAATAAGAAATAAAATTTCAGTAGAAACGTCCCCTGTGTCATTCGAGTTTCTAACGTGTGTGTGGCAACAGCAGCTGACATTTATACACACTGTAGGCTGGAAACTACAATCATGAATCTCAACGTTTCCATTGTTTGCTGTCTCTTGAGTGCACTTATCAGTGTAAGTAGTAGAATACCAAACACTGTATTACTCCACTGCTAAAAATGGAGACTAATATATGCCTTGTTTACTTTTTGAAATTAATGTTTGCTCAAGCCATGAGTGGCTTTGCTGTTTTAGTGAATGATTTAACTGCTTTTTATGATCCATTTTTCAAAGGTTGAAGTTCCTGTCAGGCACCAGGAAGCTTTGGGATTCGATAATCACTAATATCTGGCTTTTTGTTTGTTTTCATGACGTTTGCTTAGAAATTACAGAATCATCAACAACTATAGAGGTATAATTAGATCCTGCATGTTTTTGGATTACTGAGTGCTTTACTGTTATGTGTGGTTGAAGCCCTTATTTTGAAGAAAGAAAGGAAACACAGAGCTTTGAAAAATAATTTAATTGTTTTAGTACTTTTTTTAACAAGTGTTTCTGATCCCTCCCCCCAAAAATAATATCATTCCCAAATGAAGTGTGTTTATATAACAGAGTTCAGACAATATTTTCATGTATTGAGGGGAAAAATGCTTTTCAAACCAACTTGTTCCTGCACGAATAGAAAGTAATTGCACATCTTGTTAAACCATAAATTCACTAATTGTTTTTAGAAACTTGTGTTTCGTTTCACAAGAGAGCCAAACGTTTCTGGCTCAACTTCACGGCATGGAGAGGGTGAAAAATCTGGTGAAGTGAAGACTCCAGAAGTACAAGGAAACAAGTTCATTAGCAGACTAACATGTTTTGGCTTCTGACCTTCATCAGGTCCAGTTTCACTGGCCTAAAGTTTGGCAAACCTCACAGAGCCATTTCTAAGGTTTTTGGGTCGCCAGTAAACCACAGAGACACGGTGAAAACATGGAACTATAAAGGATCTTCCCAGGTGAGGCTGGCAAAAATTAACTTAACGACCACATCAACAACTCATCCAGGAGAAAATACTGCAGACCTAATCGTGTCAGTTAAGGTCAAAGTTCACAACACAACAATAAGAAACAATCACACTAAATGCTGACCAAAACGCAAACAAAGCCTCTTCTCACATTCCAAACACGTTGATGATCCTTTAGACTTTTGAAAAGACATGCAGCTGATAAAAGACGCTGTAGTCTCAAGATACACAAAGTGTAAAACTAACAACATTTCAGAGAAAATATTTCATACCCAGGGGCTGACATTGTGGTGGTAGAGTGATGACTGGGTATTCTTAGCTTCTTCAGGAACTAAATGCTCCATCGTAATTAACAAAGTATTGAATTCTGCTCTACAGCAGCAAATCTGGAAGGAGAATCTGTTTGTGACCTTAAGGTCAAACACACATGGGTTAAAGAGCACCGTCTGAAACACACCAGTAAACACGCAACTTAGTGATAAGAAAAAAACATCTACTCATCCATCATCTGTTCCCACTTATTTCACAGAGTTGCCAGGGACTTTCTCTAGTGGTAATTGAACGAGAGTCAGGGGGAAAACCCTGGACAGGTCGCCGGTCCATTACAGTGCATCATAGAGAGACACAGGACAAACACACACACACACACACATACACACACCCCGTCATACCAAGGGGCGATTTAGAGAAACCAATTAATGTTTTTGGGCTGTGGGAGAAAGCTGGAGTACCCAGTAAGAATCAATGCATACATAGAGAGAACATGAAAACTCCATGTTATTAAAAGACCCCAGACTGAGAACCAAACCAACTATGCCACCATACTGGCTCCCACAAAGAAAAGAAAAGAAAAAGCAGAAAGAAAACAGATCCAGTAAAATTCTGTATGATGGATATGAGATGAAGATAGTGTTCGTGCTTGAAGTCAATTCTGCAACGAGGAGTTGGAGTGACGGTGTTATAAACTCACTGCCTGTCATCACAAACTTGTGATGGTGGTGGTTGTTGCCAGGACGACAAAAGCTGTTATTAGATTTTAGGAGAAAATTACTTTCCACAATGGGGCACGTTTGGCTTGGTTAGCTTTCTATCTCTTAATTTCCACCATTTGAAAATTAAGAAAATGTTTCTGTTTCCTCAGGTTATCTCTTGGTCTGATATAAAATCATGACTGCTGATCTGAAGCACGGAAACACAACGTTGGTGGATGGAAGGGGTTTCAAACTACAGCTTCACAATATTAGCTTTTTATTTTTCTAAATTTGAATCGTTTTTGTTATATTTTTTATTTCTTTTCTTTCTTGCTTTGCAAAAATAAAAAATAAAAAAACCTACTCTTTATAAACAGGTTTCTAAAAAAAACTAAACTGAACTGAACCAAGTCAAACTTTTTATTAATTGTAAAACGCACAGGGCTAGTTCACAGTTTCTCCTGTGTGATCTGCATTGGTTTGACGTAGACGGTTCTGTGTTGAACAGAGATTATCTAAAAATACTTTGACATATATTAAATCTTTCTTTTTGCTAAAACAATAAGCAAGTGATTTACATCCTTTTTTGGCATTATGAGCAACTTCAATTTATAACTACAAATTATGCACTAATGACAGCTGGAATTGATCCTTTTCCGTAGTTACAAGTGTCTTAAAATACAGTTTGCTTTCTGTGAAAGCTTTTCTAAAATTCGATCTCTTATTTTTCTCAAGCTGTATGCTTATTAGACTCCAATGCACCTTATTTCAGTCCTGATTTGTCAAAAAGGAAGAGACTGGGCTTGTCGGGCTCAAGCTGTCAGTCACAGCATTCTGGTTCAAATCCGATCCTGTGCAGCAGATGCTTCCAAAAGCCTGACCTACTTTTCTGATGCAGCCCCTGCATTTATCTGCTCAAGTTTTAACTCTGGCTATTGGTTCCTGTTTTCAAACTCCGTTTCGCTCCAATGCTATCAGCAACTCCCCATTCCCAACTTTCCTTATCTGGACATGGATGGAAAAGTCATGTTGCTTTTTTTGAATGCGATTGGATAAATATGATCACCAAACACATACAACTGATATGTTTTGATATGATGATAGCAACTCATCTGGAGTTTTTGTTTTTCTCCGAGAAGCAAAGACACAAAGGGGAAAAAAAGTAAATCTATTCCCCTGAATAAGTGTTAGTCAACCTCCAAAAGCAAACCGTTTGAGTAAAAAAGAAAAAGAAAAGTGCAGCACACACTGCATTAAATTGGCCGAGGCTGAATGTGAAATAACCTGAGGGCTGCAGAGCCAGACAGGTGTGCAGGGCTGTCCGCAGCGTTCACGGCCGGAGGCTCGAATGTCTAGATTCTGACTGATGCAGCCTTCGCGCATGGACAAAATAATCCTGAGAGGAGCAGAGGGAGAACTGCTGCCTAGAATGTGTCAAAGCTGCTGCTTTCTTGAAGATAAGAGCAAACCTTTCTGCATCTGCTGCTACACGGTTTAATAATTACTGCCTGAATGGACGAGGTTCTTAACTCAGTAGGTGGTCTGCTTTGCAGCCTTGGCTTCATGACAAAGGCATGTCCAGCTACCGTCCCAGATGAGACTCTCTAACACACTGAGACTCTTTTCCACATTCCCCGAATGACTTGGCATGCTCATTCCTCTGAAACTAAACTCTAGGTTGAGACAGGAGGCAAGAAAACACAGAAACTATGCACACGCAGGAGCAAAAGCTGCTATTATGGACTATTAAAGCTGCTGGCATCTGGGCCGCGAGCCAACAAGGCGAGAAAGTGACAGAGTTTGTTTAAAATAACTCCAGCACCCGTGTTTAAACTGCTGTTTTCTTTAAGTCGGTGATGCGTAATGGTTTAGAAAACTGCGAGGTGGGAATAATAGTGGAACGCTTTGATATGGAATAAAAACTCTAAATGGCCTTTTAAATGTCTTACAAGCAAAAAATGAGAAAAGCATCAAAGACTTCTTTACTTTGACACCTGTATCTAAAATTTAGTGCAAATGAAAGTCTACCTGCTTTGATTCATAATAACTGGAACATTGATTATCATATCCGATTTATTTGCTTTGTGATTCTGATGATGACATTAGACAAGAGACATTGTTTACTGCCTGTTTCATAACTAGTTACTGCGTAATATTTTTATGATGTACAGCACTTTGAACTGCTTTGTTGCTGAAATCTTCTACACAAATAAACTCGACTTGATTTGACCTCCACTAAAAAAAGATGCAGCCAGAACCACAGTGGAATGGTCCAAATTGAAGCATATTTATATGTTTGGACGGCCTAGTCAAAGTTCAGACGTAAATCCAAGAGGTAGGACTTGAAAACGGACGTACAACCAGCAAAAAACACAAAATCTTTCAAAGTATTTTTGATCCTAAACATATGACTCTGTTACAAAGCGTTGTATGAACCGAAGATGCAGCAGAGGGAGTGTTTGAGTGCAGCTTTAGTTAAATGAAGGAACTGAGTTGATGTGTGTGTCCCGCCTGCTTTCCTATATGGTGCACACACAGAATCCCACATACATGCTCAGACAGCCGCTGTCTGACTGGCAGGTGATGGGGGCAGGTGCTCTCCAGACACTCGCGGGGGAAGAAGGAAGTGGGAGGGCGGCCATACTTTACATCTGAGTGTTATGTGAGCAGACATGCGTAAAGAAATCAAATCTAAAGCAGCCTATAGGGGAGAAATTAATTCCCAGCTTTTTGGCCTGGTTCTGATCTCTTTCTCACAGAGAGGATTTCAAAGCAAAGGGTTATCAAGCGGTCAGTGATCATGCAGAGGACCAACAGGCTGTGATAAACGGCAGTTAAATGGTTACAAGGTCCAGATTTGTACGTTGTGCTGCTACACATTTACCCAACATGCAGGTGGTGCATCCAGCTTGAGTAACTTTTTGGGAAAAAAATAGACTTTTAGGAGTATTTTTTTTCTACACTTTTTACTTTTACTTAAGTAGCTTTATAAAATTTTGTCGATCTTACTTGAGTAAAAAAAAAAAATTCTGGTTACTCTATCCACTCTGTGTAATTTCACTAAATGAAAAACAAGCTTGCTTAACCAAAAAATTACCAGACACAAACACACACACACATCTTCAATTTTTGTTAAGGTTTTGTACTGAAACAAATTAATTTTGAAACAAAATAAAAATTTGCCTGATTGTGTCGTTCTATAATTATTTATAGGAATTACTTTCATTTTGGCCCTTAAAATACCAACATAATAACTTTATATTTTGGTTGCTCTGATGATGCAATTTTTAATTATTGAACGCTTTATGTTATGATCTGTTACTCGGTACTTGAATATTCTTTGTAAAAAGAATATTACTCTTAATTGAGTAATTTCTAGCACAGGTACTTCTATAACATAATTATATATATATATATATATATATATATATATATATATATATATTGAAGTAGTACTACTCTTACTTCACTCTAACTTTTGGGCACTGTACACAGTACACATCTCTGGACCTAAGATAGTAAATCCGATCATTTACACCACCATATTGTGCACCAGCCTATTTACCACCAGCCTATTTTATACAGGCATGGCTGCAGACGCCTCACATGACAAAGCTCTTAGTCATCAGGTGGGCAGACGGTCTCACCTCAGCTCACCTTCTCTCTGATAAAGTTTGAACAACCAAGGCACCTCCGGACGATGCACACGAGAACTTGAGCGAAGATGTGACCTTTAGACACAAATTCACACATTTCAAAACACTCACACGCACACGCCCACACACGCGCACAGGTGAATAAAGTGCTCTGCCTGGCAGTGCCCACAGGTAAGGGCGCACGTTTCAGCCTTACCTTGTGCTATTCCACAGAGGAGAGGCGAGCGCCAACTTTTAGCCACGTACAGTTCCCCCAACAACCTTTCATCTAACATATTCCAGGCATGCACTTACCTGCCTCGCTCTGCAGCGGCTCACTGCCGCGCTGCAGCCATCACATTTAAAGCCTCACTGCCTAAGGAGCTGCTGGAAACATTACCAATGCAAGAAGCAACAGCGTCTTCAAAGGGAATCAAATGCATTCGGGAAGCTAATAATCTCTCATATACCAAACATGCGTCTGCTTGAGCTGGATAATTTGACATTCTCTATCCAAGAGGGACATTGATTTAGTTTTTTTTTTTTTTCCAAATACAAATCCTAAATGTTCCTCCTCTGCCTGCAGGTCACCTGGATGAGCTCCACAGCTTCGCTTTCACCAAGCACACAACAGGAAGCCCAGCCTCGGCCCCAAACAGCACAGCTCACCTTTCACTCCCCTGCTGCTGCAACAAAGTGCTCAGATGACATGTGTTTTGAAGGTGCTAAAATGTTGATTTATGTGCTCAGTTTGTTATTTCGAGGGAGGACCGGTCCCGTACCTCTCCGGCGTTCGCAGCCTAGAGCGTGTGCTGGACGGCGTCCAGCGGCAGTGTGTGAATCCAGCAGGCCGTCCCGGGGTCAGGCCGAGCCATTCTGCAATCCATTGCTGCCTTGTGTTCCTCTCGGCTTCCCCTCCTCCCTTCTTTGCACTTGGCTTTCTTCCTAATCACAGCAGACTTTTCAGAACTGATGTCCCACTTCTTGGTTTCTCCTCTTTTTGCTCCGCTTGCTCTTTTCCTCGCATTAGAGCATTTTAAAAAACAGGTTGAAAACACCCGACACTTGCTGCTCTCATAGCTACTTATAATGCAGATCCAGTCTCTCTCTGAGCTTCTCTGCCTCTTTACCCTCCCACCCTCCTTCTCTCTCTCTCTCTCTCTCCTCTCTCTCTGCTACTGTTGGGGAAGAGCTCTCCTTTTTTTTCTCATATTCTCCTCCCTTTCTCTTGCCCTTCCTCTAATAGTTATTTAGTGTCTCATTTCAGCACCTGCCCTGACACAGAAAGAGGAGAAAGGGAGAGGGATGAAAATAATGACCCTCCGATACGACAGTGTGTGCAGTGCCTTGAAAAACGATTCATACTCCATGAATGTATCTGCACTGTTTAACCTGAAACTGCTATTTTTGTGCGAGGCCAGACCTTCATTTTAGTTAGATGTGTCAGATTAAAGGGGGGCTAAATAAATCTGAGTCCTATGCAGGCTGGAAATGTTTGAGGTTTGATTTCAGGATTTTCCAGGTCTGGATAAGCCTTGAAAATCTTTGCATTTATAGGATTTATTCTCATACTCTAAGATTTGTTTCCTTCCTTGTGTCTTTGCATCTCTCTTGCTTTACTTTTTCTTTCATACCTACTTTTTGTCCTCCCTTCTTTCACTTCTTTCTTTCATTTGCTCCACATTTTTGTCCTTTCACCCTTTCCCATCTTCTTGTTCTTCCTCCCTTCTTGTTTCTTGCTTCTTTCCTTCTCTCTCCTCTGTTCCTTTCTGTGTTTTTGTGGTGTTTCCATGTTCTCTCTTTTAAGACTTAAATGTTGAGGAAAAATTCATGATGAACATTTGCGTTGCTCTTTTAAAACAGTACTTAAACGACAAGAAAGTGTAGATCTGAGCCTGGACAAAGCTGAACTTGAGTGTTTGTAAAAACCTTGGAAAGCCATTTGTCACAGTTATGTGCCGCTATGTGTTATATTGTCACATCAGCACAGTGACAAAATGCACCTCATTCATTGAATATGAAAATACCTGAAGAGAATACAAACAACGATATATTAACACCTATAGATAAAATTAAATTAAATTGAAAATCTTGGAATTTTTAAATACAGAATATGTTCTTCTGTATGTTCACTGCACATTGTGCTGGTCTTACACATACTACACATTGTTAAATACAAGGTATCATAAAATACATTTATTCCAGGATCATGCTGTATTTATCTTCATCCACCGTCCCATTGTTCCTACTGAAGACGAGCCCCCCCCACAGCATGACTCTGCCACTGCTGTGTTATGATGGTGACCCGTGTTGGGGTGATGTGTGACGTCAGCCTTCTGTCACACATTTCCTTTTGCATCTTCGCCGGAAAATTAACGTTTGGTCCAAATGTCTGGACTTGATTTATTAACATTGGAGTATGGTAGTGATGCAGAGTATAAATCCACACCACACATTACAGATTTTTATTTATCTTTTCAATCCACCCTGTTATTATGCTACTAATTTATAGTAGTCTGCATAAAACCAAAACACATTAGAGTTGCAAAGCTCATACATTCAAGCAGGGACTTTTTTGTGCTCTCTGACTGCAAGCACATGTACACAAACAGACTCAACACATAAAAACTGTGCAGAAAAATAATGTGCATGCCTTTGCACTTTTATGCACTGTAAGCAAGCATCCCCCACCCCCAAAAAAACAAAAAACTGCTCCCAATCCAAACGTCATGCTGCAATAGGAAGGGGCTGCAGAGGGTTTCTTCAGCTCTCGTCTATTTCGGTGAGCGTCAACTGTGTTCACTTATCAAAGATAACGTGAAGAGGGTGGCGGGTTAAATCAGGACAGCAGTTTACTCTGCAGTACTGGATGCTCTGATTGTTTTGCATTTTCGCTGGAGCACAAAAAAAAAGAAGGAAGGGAGAGAAAAAGTCTGCAGAACCAAATACCAGCAACTGTCGATGCCAGTCATTTCTTTGTATCTACAGTGTGTTTCAAACCAGCACAAATGCAACAGAGCAGAGTTTTGGTGTGTCTTATACTTTGTTGGCTTTGCTGCATCTTTGCCCCCGGGCAATTGATTTGCAGTTCTCCTTCAGCAGCTCCTGAATGCGAGCGTTGGCTTCCTCGCCCTTGCAGGCGGTGTAGAGATCCAGCCAGTGTCCACAGCGCATACCTGTGCTCACTGACATGTACTAACTCACTCTTCCTGCAGGCCATGGCAGAGGAACGCGCAGCAATCACAACAATTCAAAAGATGAACGTGGCAAAGAGGGAGGACAGGCAGAGAGGAGGGGAGGGCACTAAGGAGAGATGATGGCAGGAATTAAATAAGCAGAAGAAAAAATTATAAGAGGGAAGAGGAGAAACGAGAGGAGAAAAACAAGAGGTGGAGAAAAACAAGAGGTGGAGAAGAGGAGATCAAACAAAAGTCAGAAATTGCCCAAGGGTTGGAGCCATTGGTGGATAGTGTGAGAGGAAGAGAGAAATCATTAACGAACACCTGTCTGTTTCTGTCTGCTCATAAATCAGGATCTTCTTCATACGTCTCTGCAGAGCAGAGGAAGCTGCAACATGGAGAGAAAAAGGAGAAACGAAGGAAGGAGACTGGTTCAGGGATGATCAATGAACGTTCGTCCCTGCAGCATTTTATCACTCAGCAGACAATTACCAAGCAGCAGTGTGCTGCGTTCAATAAACTAGCTTTATTCTGGTCTAAAATGCAAAAAAAAAAAAAAAAAAAAAGAAAAGATTCAATTTAAAAATTTGACGGTAAAAAGGTAATACAATAAGTTTAATACAAAAATGTGCAGTTCCTTAAAGGAG
>CAEFZX010014544.1:0-36650 GCA_903066825.1 Alfaro cultratus | reverse complement strand
GCGAGACCTGTTGTGGCTCAATATTGGTCCATATATAAGGCGCACCGGATTATAAGGCGCACTGTCGGCTTTTGAGAAAATTGAAGGTTTTTAGGTGAGCCTTATAGTGCGGAAAATACGGTAAACTTTTCTGGGAAAACAAATGTTGGATTCAACTTAAATATATATATGCCTATTGATTGTCTGTAATAAATCTGTATACTATTATTATTTCTAACAAATTATGTAAACAGATGAACCTTTATATGACATTCTTTTATGTTATTAAAGAGGGGGGTGGGTGTGTATTTTACAGGCACATTGTGCCATTTTATAGCACAATCAGGTACCTGTGTTACATTCAGTTCCTATGAAAATGATGCACGCAGTACAGACCAAAAGTTTGGACACACCTTCTCATTCAATGAGTTTCCTTTATTTTCATGACCACTGACATTGTAGTTTCAAACTGAAGGCATCAAAACTATGAATTAACACATGTGGAAATATGTACTAAACAAAAAAGTGTAAAACAACTGAAAATACGCCTTATATTCTAGTTTCTTCAAAGTAGCAACCTTTTGCTGTGATTACTACTTTGCACACACTCTGGATTCTCTTGATGAGCTTCAAGAGGTAGTCACCTGAAATGGTTTTNTTTTTTTACAATCTAATCTACAATTTTCATAGTCATGAAAATAAAGAAAACCATTTGAATGACCAGGTGTGTCCAAATTTTTGGTCTGTACTGTATATCAAACATGACATAAAACTAATGTGACTTTACATCACAGCCGTATCCTTTAAACGGGTCTCTGTCTCTTTAAAAACCGTGTGCCCCTTCATGACACTTCTCCTTCAAGACGTCACCACAACATTGCTTCTGTATGCTGTCCACAGATGAGCTTTACAGCCGTTCTCAGGAGCTCAAAGGACACACAGTTTCACCAGGTGTTAATTGGTGCTGCCGCTAGTCTGGTGGATCCAGGTGGGAGGAACATGGGGGAGGGGCGCCTTGTGGAGACTGCAGCTTCAAGGTGGAGTTTGGGTAAACGGGGAAAATGATTTGCATGAGTAAGCGTTAAGGCACCCCTGAATGGCTGTCACAAGAGACTCAAGGATTTCTCAAAAATCAAAGTAAGACTACAGGTATGTGTTTGATGAGGGGATAACTTTAAAACATGATAAGCTCAAAAAAGTTGATTTTCCATAATACCTACCCTTTAAGATGTGTCTTCAGAACATTTATATACAAATATAAAAGCCAGATAAATATAAAAATACTTTTTATTGCTTATTGAACAGAACAATACACCTTCTTGCCATTCTGTTTTTCAAACAGGAACACAAATGTGACAAGCTGGTTAATTAGTCACACTTGCTGCTTGGGTACAACCTGCAGTCAGCTGCTTACCAGAAACATTTCATGTAGTCACTTGATCACAAAGGCCTGATTGATGTAGTGCATTAAAATGGCCAACCTTCTGGACTAGTTTCCGACTTCCTTAACTTTGAAGCTCTGCCTTAGTGACATTTGGCTTCATGATCATTTCTCTGACCAAGGCTCTTCTTCCCTGAGTAATCAGCCTGATTAGGTAGCCAGATCGAGGGAGGATTTCCAAACTTCTTACATTTCCAAATAATGGAGACTACAGGGATTTATGGGCACACAGTGCATAATTGTGCTTTGAAACAACCAGGTCTCAAATCTCTACAGATAATTGCTTAGACTTCATTGTTTTACTTCTACTCCAATACAGACTCTGAGAACTTATACAGATAAATTAGTTCTGCATTTAGCAGAAATGGACTCCAACCAGGTGGCAGAAACATCTGGATGATGATAATTGAAAACAAGATCGAGCTGTACTTGCTTTTGAGTGTTATAGCAATGGGTGTAAATACTTATGAACTAGTTATTTTTAATGTTTAAGCAAAACATAAAGCCTAAAACACACCGTTTCACTTTCTCACCACAGACTATTTTGCTTAGACTTATTCTGAAACTCAAATCAGTTTCAGAAAAAGTGAAAACCAACAAAATCTGAAAAGAGTGAAGCACTGAGTGCTTTCTGGCTGCACTGTACCTAGAAAAAAATACAAAGCTCTTTTACTCATTTTACTCTGCTTGGAGGAAAAGTGCGAAAAACATTATTCTGCTGACTCGTTACTCTAAAAAGAATGTCAGAGATCTCTTTTAAAGACTATTAAATTATTTATATCAATTGTTTAAAATCAAATATAAATTAAACAACCTGAGAGAGGTGAGCGACACTTGATCTGATGTAATCAATAACTCCTGTTTCCAACCATCTTAACAGAAAGAAATTTGGCAAAACAAAACTTGAATTAAGGGGACCACATGAAAAAAACTCAGAAACTGTAAAGTAAAAATAAAATCATTGCAGAAGAGAGTTTAGGGAGATATGGTCACCATAGAGGATGAGACAAAGCCAGAATGAGGCAGGATGAAAGAGACAGAGAGGGAGAAAGAATGAAGCCGAAGAGCAGACTTAACCCCTGAGCTGCTGCGGTGTCTGCCTGCCCGGCTCAGAGTGCCATCCTCAGCAGTTTTCCCATCTATAATTACTGCCTGCTATCCATCATGCAGCCGCCAGTGGCTCACAGCGAAGCACTCCGTAAACACACACACATAAGCACTCAGGCACAAACACACACAGGGGAAAATCACAGAGCTAAGCACTTCAGCTAATAGAATAAATATTAATATCCCTTTTGTTTTCTATACTCTCATTTCCCCACGCACCATTTAAATGAGGCCTGACAGTGTGAAAAAGCATCTGTTTCACACTCAAAGATGAGCAGTGAGGGAAGACAGAAGAGGGAGACAAAGTGAGGTAAAAGCTCAGGAGGGGGAGGAGCAGAGGGGATGTTTGAGAATTACAGGGGGGATGCTGTGTGTGTGGGTGGGTATGAGAGAGTGTGTGTGAGGGACGGCGTTAGCATCTCGAGTTATGTGTAAGTGGCTTCTGTTACCCATCAGGCCCTCAATATGTCACTCAGACACTACAGTCATGCCATTATGGACCAGCACCCCTGCAGCTGTTGCTGCCAGTGTGTCTGCGTGTACATGTATGCATGTGTGTGTGTTGGGAGTGTGTTGGTTACCAAACCACTTGTTTACCTAAGCCTCAGTTTAACTTCAGTGGAAACTTATACATGTTACACAATAAACCTGCATGTTCATGTGAAGAGCACAGCTTAAAGGAAGAACTCTGAAGTAACAAATTCTATGCAGTTGGATGTCAAGAAAATTTGAAAATCTGAATATGCAACAAAATTCACCACTTAATTTAACATGATTTGGAAAAAACAACAACAACAACAACAACAGCAACAACAACGTTTGAACCAGTCATCACTTGATAAAAACAAAAATTCAAACAAAAATCTAAAAATGCATAAAATGTGTATGCAAGAATATCTCTAGTCAAAACTGAGCTTTACAAAAACTGGATATTTTTATGATCAATCTTATTTGGCACATCAGGACTCCTTTGTGTCATGTGGTTATCAATAAATCTGGGCAAAAAAGATCACAAAATTTTGTCATATAGTCATTATCAAGAACTTGTGACATTTTTGTCAATATAAACAGTTTTTACCTTCTCTCCTTCTGGACAGTAGCCTTTGACAAAGTCATCACACACTTCAGCTTTACGTGAAACATAAACGTGGCTGTAGGGACAGTCGCTGTTGTTACAGATGCCCTTCAGAAAATAGGAACACACCGGCATCTGAGGAGATCGGAGATCTGAAGTCAGCAAACTCAAACCGTGACAGGGTGAGAAAAATACCACAAAATTTAAGTTTACAGTATTTCATCTTGTCTTGCAAAATTATTTATACCCTTTCAACTTTTTCTTTTCAAACATTTTGTCATGTTACAGAATCTCTACTAGCTTTACAAAACAGGAGCTGCCTATTTTTTCTTGAAAACTAGTTTCACCTCATTTAGACTGGACAAGACATCAGTTTTTAAGTCCTCAAAAGGATTTAGATCCTGACTTTTACTAGGCAATTCTAACACAAGAACAGCTCTGAAACTGTAAAGTAAAAGTACTTCCAGCTGAACGAAGGTTCATTGGAAGATGAGCCTCAATTTTTTTTGCTGACTCCAACTGGTTTTCACAATTACAGTTTATTAAGCTCCATCCATTTTCCCATTGACTTAGTTCAACTTTCCTGTCGTTTTATCAAAAAAAAAAACATCTTCAAAGAAAGGTACTGCCGCCCTTGATTTAAAGGTAGTTTACAATGCCAGTTTTAATCCACAAATAACACTTTCCACATATGCAACACCAAAAAACAAAAAAAACTAAACAAAAAAGAAAAACCCTGTTAATTATTATCTAACTTTCTTCTCGTCACTCTATCCCTTTGTAGAGCGCACAAGTATTAAATGTCCTCCCACATGAGCTAAGTATCTCTGCAGCTCCTCCAAAGATACCATGGGCCTTCTGACTGCTTATCTAATTATTGATCTCCTTGTCAGTTTAGGTGAACATTCATGTCTTGATATATTTGCAGTTGTGCTATAATCTTCCCATTTTTGCATGATAGATTTACCAGTGCTCTATTGATATCATCTTAAAAAGAGTTAAATATAAAGCTCGGATATTTTTGTGTTAAAACTGAAAACATTTTTAATGCATATTATTTAACACATAGTATATCATAGTAATTTTAAGTAAAGTACAAAAAAGTCTGTGGTTTTTGAAGCCAATGTATTTAAAACTTTTTTAAGGGGCTGGTGGAAAATAAACATTTTTGATCTAAATGTTTGTCATCTTGGTTGCTGTGATTTGCTAAATAATTTTAATGAAGATGGAAGAGGAACATTGACACTGAGAAACCAGAGCCATTGAGGATGAGATTAAATGACTCTGTAAACATACATGCTGTTCTGAAGCCACGCCACTGTCCGGTTCTCTTCAGAGGAATCCCGTGCGCCAGCCGATCTGTCACACTGAGCAGCTAAATGACCTTAATTGCAGCTGACAGGAGCAGCGGGAAAGTGGATGTGCATCTTGACAGCATGTGTGTCTGTGTGCAGAGAGATGTCCTGTTTGACATGCAGGGGGGAGCCTGCTCTAAATTTACCAGAGAGAGTTCAGTAGAGAGAGAGATGGGTGTGAGAGAGGCTCCACCTCGCTGAGATGGGATCTCTTCTGCCTAATTAACTGCTACAGAAATATTTATCCAGGCTGCAGCAAGGCCATCTCTCAAGATGTGTTTATGTGCCCTGGATGTGAGCGCAACCCAGGGCCAGGGGTGGCGTTCCCGGCTATGGGGGTGCCAGGGGAGTTGGCCGCCATGTCTCTGGTTTCCAAGTATTTGTGGTAGCTGGAATGGCGGTGGGCAGGATTCGGGATATGGGCTTGTATATCCACACTAGTGCCTGGATCAAGTTTGAAGAGGTAGAGGATGCATCACCCTAGAGCCCCCACCAACCCCTTTAAACGTGTTCGGTCCAACATAGGGGCTCTGCATGAAATAGGAGCGGGTGTATCCCCTGGAGGGAGGGAACCAGCTTTTGGAGGTGAGGGGGTATTGCAAACAGACAGCTGGGCTCTCGGCATGTACCGACAGTGGGCTGATGACCAGCACAGGTGTGGTGAATTGTGGGACTGTGTGTGAGAAGGGTGAGGCAACAGAGCACCTGTTGTAGGCTTGTTTGTCAATACAAAGAAAGCTTTCACTCTTTTTAAGTTTCTACACAAAGACGACATTGAAAAACACTCATGCTCCTATAAATCAGCAGATTCAGTTGTCTGGTACACTCTCAGTTGGGCTGTTGTATATATATATATATATAAGTTTAGACGACTGTTCTTTCCAATGTTATTTCAGTTTATTGATGTTTGCAGACCTTTGTTTCTGCACTGGACTCTTATAACCAACCACAGCTTTCCAGTCAGGTTGAGGTCTGGACTTTGACAGTACTCCTGCAACATATGATTATTTTCTTTTTCAGCTTTTTTCATACATTTGCTGCTGTGTTTAGGATCATTGTCTTTTTGACGACCCAGTTTGGCCGAAGCTTCAGCTGTCGGACATATGGCCTAACATCTGACTTCAGAACACATCAGTATGCAGAGGAATTAGTTCAGTCGACTCAGTGACTGCAGGGTGTCCAGGTTTGTTGGAAGTAAAGCATACTCCACTAGGCAGATCAAATAAGGTGTTTATGCTTATATGGTTTCTTTCGGTTTCTCTAAACATGGCGGTGTACATTTTGTCTTATCATGTCTACTCCTGTCTCATCTATGTAAAAGAACATTATTTTAAAAGTCTTGCGTTTCATGGAGATGCAACTTTAAAAGCCTAATTCATGGTGTCATTTTCTTTTTCAATCTTTACAAAAGGTCATACTTATTTAGTGTTTATCAGAAGTTTAACATGTAAAATGTAAACTAAGGCTTGTGGAGTCTGAGTTTGAACTCTTCCGTTTTTTGTTTTTTTTTATTGATCTTGGGGTTAAATTTATGATCCTAATGAGAAGACTGTTGGCTGGCCTAGATGTTTAACACATTTTTACTATTTGACGGGGCCATAAAATGATGTAACTGTTCACACACCAATATTCAGATAACTTGTTCAGCACTCCAGCTACTGATCAGAGGTGTGAAATGTGTGTGATCACAGCTCTGATTTAAAGATTGTTCACCATAACAACATAGTATATAAAAGAAAAAAAAAAAAAGTATGTCTATAAGTAAAAACTGTTTTGATAACACATGTTGCTCAGACGGACAAAGGATGTTTTCAGTTCATCCAACTCCAGCCCACCACTAGGTCATGTCTTACTAACTCCACTCCATCCATGGGAACAGGAGCCATGCCAAGACAACAAATATGATCCATGACTACTTTTTCCAGCAACTTGTCATCTTATACCGTCACAGCATTTCAAAGCCTGGCCTCTGCCACGAAAAGCTATAAAACACTAAGTTGTCCAACATGTAGACTGTGATGTAGGTGTATACATTACCTTCTCTTTGGCAACCTTATGGGAGAATGGGCAAGTGCCATCTGCCTGCTTGCATGTACCTCTGAGAAATCTGTAAGAAAAAATAACTAAACGTTTTTAAAAAGAAAAGCTAGGATGTAATGAGGCAGAAGGAGCTGATTTTTAAAAATATTTTAGCCAAGACGACTCATTACTTTCTTTACCAGGAAAAAATTATTACACTTTATTTTTCTCCAGTAATCCAATGCCAGTCTTTGGTCTAGAAAAAAACCATGTAGTTGTAATAGTTTGAATTAGAAATAGTCTCAAAGGTCATTTCATACTAAGCTTAAATATCTGCTTTAGACCTCAACACAGGCTAATGACTCCTTAGAGGTCGGGGGAGAAACTAGAGCAACATAAAGGAAGCCAATTTTAAAAATTGGGTTTAAACATCTAAGTTTGAGCATTCATTTACAAATTACATCATCTATTCTTCCACTAAACTTTAACCCAGTTTATGCTTCAGACATGATATAATTTCCACAAGAGAAGTAAATTACTAATGTATTTTTCAGATAGGAAACCATGTTGCATTAGACTTTTCCATTTGTGTTAAAAGTATACTGTATATCATGTTATACAAAGAAATGAAGTATGTGAGAAAACATAACTTGTTCCACTTGTGCTACACATTACTACACAATATATGTGTCACATGTGAAGTACATTACTCCATAGTGTTATGAACACATGTGAGGTACACAGTAAAACATTTCACATGTGAAAGGTTTCTTCATTAGTGTTAAGTACAGTATAATTTACATGTGCAATATGTTACTACACAATATCATAGTCACTTAACACGTGGTAAAACTTTGAAAAGGTTTTAAATAGGCTTCAATTTATCCCAAAGGTTTTAGATGAGCTACACAAGTAGCTCAATTTCACTTCAATTGAGAAAATTTAAATCTTACGTTGTGGATTTTATTGTTCAGGGAAGTTTTCCTTCCATTTCTATTTGTCCTTGATAGTCACCTATTTTTTTTTTTTGTTCGCAGTTGATAAAATAACACAAACGGACTTAAGTGCAAGTTTTAAAAGGTAAAGTTGAAATTGGAGTCCCTCGTTTGTGTCTGTTTAGTTGTTCTTGTACATGAATGTTACCTTGTGCAGACAGCCACTTTGTCCGGATCATGTATGAAGGGACAACTTGTGCCACGGTTACACTTGCCGAAGCGGTTGTAATACATGCAGTACTGCTTTTGTTGCTTTTTCTGACGTGCGTGTCTGATGATGGCAATGCTCCGCTGGACTGCACGACTGGAGATGGACAAAGCACAACAATCCACAATAAACATTAGGTCTGAGGTAAGACAGGAAACTTTTCAGCAGAGTTTCTGTTTCAGCTCTGGACCATTTCAGTGTATCTGGGTAAAGGTGTTCTCCATATACTAATTTTAAAGGATTACTTCTGGACTCATAGTCCGGAGCTGATGGTGATGAAAGGCACTTAATACTGTCTGAGAGTGAGGAGGATCAAATGCAAACATGCTGGCTGGATTTAGTTTCATGAACGTGCTGTCATTTTAAGAGCGCTAGCAGGATGACCCATATTTAACTGTAGATCATTTAAAACTTTGATAAACTTTTTAAAGCTGGCACTGCAAGAGTAATTAAAATGATCCTGCAGTGGTTAGTAAGAGGATATAAAGTGTTACCTGGCTAAATGACGGGCCAGGGCCGGAGACGTGTGTGCACTGGAAGACTTTCCTGAGGAAGAAGGAGGGAAAGACATGAATAATTCAAAATCTTATGTTTATGGATTCACACAAAACACAAAAAATCTCACTCATGAGTTCTGGCACTACTAGTAGAAGCACAAGAAATATGCCGATTTGTGCTGTTACACTTTGCAGAGATTAGAAAGATGAGCACAACATGTTTTTTTATTTTTATTTGCCAAGATTTAGAGCTGTTTTTCACCTAACTAATATTACTATATATAGTCTCAGGAGTAAAAAAAGAGAACAATTCTATTTAATACACATTTAAAAAAATCTTATTTTTTTAAGCAACCAGTTTATCTCAATGTGTGTGGTGCTAGAATTCCATAATGTCAAGACATCTGTCTTCATTTTAGGAAATGCATACTGGAAAAAGAAAATATACTTTCCAAAAATGTAAGATTTTTTTTAATCTCCAAATAAAATCTTTAGCTTTTTAGCGATAAGTAGTCAAATTTTACCTTCGCTAATACCTTTGCACAGTGAGGTTATTTCTGATACGCTTAAGCTCTGTGAAATCTATGCTATTTACACAAAACATCTAGAAGTCAAAAACTTGCAAAGACAACTGAGCTTTATTTGAAGTTAAAAGAGTTTCAACAAAGGTGTCCTTACCTATGAAACCAGGTTATTTACCCTATTTTATTGTTTTCTCCAATGAAGTTGTTGGCTGACAGCTGAATTACAAAAATGATGTCACAAAGTTCCAGCAAATTTAAAAACAAAAACAGAATTAAACTTTTCAATAAGGCAAAAAAAAAAAAAGTTCAAGACCAAGAGCCAACTCATGACCAGGAGCATTTTACAGACAATTACTACGATTGTAACAATGTTGCTGTAGCAACAAGTGTTTCAAGAAAATCTGAGCTTACAGAGTTTTAAAACCTAAAAATGTTGCATTTGAATCCAGCCAGAAGCTTCGCAACAAGTTAGATTGAAAGAAAAGCTACATCTCTAGTTGAAGAAGAAATCCTCCAAAAAGATTGATCTGAATGTAACCAAGACTGAGAGAAGAGTGCGGTCTCCAGATGAGTCTGCAGTGCAATAACACCAGTTTAATACCATCTATAGAGAAGATGGTGTTAAACCAAACCACTAGAGAACACCATCTATAGTAGCATGGAGATACTTTTCATTAGACAAATATTTTCATCTTTTTTAATAAACATTTTATAATAATCTAGTTTTCTGAGAAACACAGTTTGGAGTTTTCAATATCCATCAGTGATAATTATAGTGAAATAAAAGCTTGAAATTTATGAATTTCAGTCAGTATTTCAATTTAATTATTGAAACTTTTCAATGATATTCTAGTTTAACATGAAATATGATATTTTTTTAGCATCAACATGATGCAAGTTGAATGATGTCATGTAGAAATGTCGGTTCAAATAAATTCCTGTAGAATGTTCTACCACAATAAATACTAAAAAAATTTTTTATTTGATTTACTAACAGCCCTGAGAATTCAGCTTGTGACCAGTTAAAGCATGAACAGTCTGTATAAACCTGATCCAGAATTTACAACTTGTCAGTTGTAAATTCTGGTGCACATTCATGAATGGTGCACATTCATGAACTCTTTCAAATTGAAATATGCTGTGACATGTTAGCACAATATTACAAGCAAGTACATCCACATGGTGATAAAAGAATGGCTGCGTATTTGAATGAGCCCGAAAGAAGTCAAAAGTTTTTTTTTCCATTAGTTATCCCCATAACAGCTTTTTTATGTTTTAGGTTTAATCTGAAAGATAAAAACTACTCTCTATTCACACCAGATGTGACAAAAATTAAGCCTCCACTGTTTGCAGAGGTCTGTGTGTGGACACATGCAATAAGAACCTGAGAGGTGACGGGATATTTATACTGTGGTGGATTGACACATTGGAGCCAAGACAAATCGTGACGTCCCTTTTTGGTCTGAGGACATCATAAATAGCCAGCGGATGAAAAGGTGTGTCAAAGTTGGAGGAGGTTATGAGAGGGTGAGGATGTTAAGGCTGCAATTTATCTCGATCGTGATGCTAAATTTGGAACTTTCTGGCTCACAATGCTCTCCTCAAGGATCAGTGCTTTGGTATTGCTCAAAGCAGAGGGTGGAGAGCTTTTCAAGATGTGAAATCACAGCTCCTGCTGGACATAAACCTGATGCATGTTTCTGGAAGATGCAGAAATAGCGTGAAAAAGCATGTTGGGATGCCAGTCACGAGTTGAACAGAACACAGCTCTTCAATTTCACCTGAAGGTTTAGTTGCACAGGAATGTGTGAAAGAGAGGCAGGGAAGGGAAGTGGGGAGAGGCCGATCGGGGCTTTAATCTGCACCAGCCACTTCTCCAGGCCCTCCCCCTTGCCGCTCTGACAGATGACAACTTTATTATTTCAGATGGCAAATCCAGCCTGCTCCCCTAAGTCTATAAGGAAGTATGTGGACGGAGTTCCAGCCACAAACATGAATAAACACGGCTGTATCGCCTCAGGATGTACGGTATACACACTTACAGTCATGGACCACCAGAAGCAGTCCTCAACAGAGCTGGCTGTAAAACCCAAACAGTCTGTAATTTTAATACCAACTGAAATGTGTCCACATCGCTGAATGAAAAAAAACTAAAAACCAAAAGGAAGCCTGAACAGCAGGTAAGATTTGTGGTCCAATTCACTTATTCTTTTCTCAGACTGCTCCTGATTGAGAGCCAAACTCTTAAGTTAAAACCACAGTAGTCGTTAATGTATAAGGTGATGTACTACTTTGTTGGTATCGTTTAAGGTCCTCTTTGTTAAACACAAAGCTTTATAATGACCTATTTCAAATAACTGTTTTCTGGGATGCAGTTTCTAATCAAGGCACAATTTCAAAGAGTTTATAAAGCAAGAAGTGGGTGAAGAAATTTTACCATTAGGACTTTTTTTACTCTAACTCACATTTTCTCCTTCTGAATCACCATTTGCTTTATTTACCAAGATTTTGCACACAAGAAATGTGACTGTAGTAAGAATGGTATCAATCTGGGTACTTTTACTGTTAAGTGATCATCAGGGATGATCAACCTAAAGGTAAAAGTCTACACAGTTTGTGTCCAGGACGAAAACAGCTTACATCAGTTTTTGATGTAAGCAGAGAAGAAAAACTGAATCATCATGAGCTGGAACACCTCATCACAGCTCAGGAAATTGGTGAAATCCATGCAGCACAGATGTGAAGCAGTTGTCAGAAGTAATAGTGAGTTCAGTGAGTCACCAAAAAAGGGTACATCTTCAATTAATTTAGAGTTTGTACAAGAAATGTTTGAATCTATATTGGAATAAAATGCTGATACTGAATTTTTTAGCAGTTATTATTCATTTGAGAACTTGTTTCCTCATCTTTTGATTTGGAATAGAGTTTCCATCAAAAAAAAAAAAAATAATTTTGAGCTTTGCCCAGTTCTTTAAACAAGCCTCTATTATTTTAGCCACAATTCGAGACTCCTGACCACCTGTACCTCTCCGGTCGATCGACGTTTGTAATGCCACTGTGCGGGACAGCTTATTGGCAGACACCCGGTACAGCGAGCCTCGGATCCAGCACAT
This sequence comes from Alfaro cultratus, assembly GCA_903066825.1. Classification (NCBI taxonomy): domain Eukaryota; kingdom Metazoa; phylum Chordata; class Actinopteri; order Cyprinodontiformes; family Poeciliidae; genus Alfaro; species Alfaro cultratus. The sequence goes on along the minus strand of CAEFZX010014544.1, from coordinate 24,337 downwards.
CTCCATCCTCGTCCAGCGCCGGCTGGATGGTTGGTGCCTGTCGTGAGGAGATCGTAGGCGGTTCTGAAGGAAAGTCCTGAGAGAAAGGGGGTCAAATTTGAAGTGAGGATTTATATGATAACAGTGATCAGTTTAGTTTGAGCTAAACTGTTTAAAGTGTTCAGATCTGACTGTTTGAATCAGAATATTATCAGCTCATCCCTCTGTTAATTCCACACCTCTTCCACCCTCCAGTTCTTCCACAATACCTCCCCTATTCACTTTATGTTTCCCATCCTGTAGTCACCCTCTCCCCTCCTTTTCCTCCCATGTCACAGCACTCTGTTAAATTGCTCCTCTAATGGAAAGGACGGCAGTGTGGAAATGGAGAGAATTGAAAAGAGGAGAGGAGGAAATCAATGAGATAATAGGCAGGGCAGGGGGCCAGAGCAGAGAGGTTGGCCCCTACACTGGAGTGTACAGACCATACACACAGACACACACACTCCTGCTCCAGTATGTACAATGCACACAATCACAGCTCTCTGCATCCAGGATCCAGTCAGTGGGCTGCTGCATGTGTGCGGCGGTTGGACATGGAGGCTGCTGGGTGGTGGTGGGGCGGTGCAGGGGTTATGGCGATAAATTGCGCTGTCCTGTCACTTCTATTTGGGGTGGATTGGTGCTGGTGTGCAGGGCGCCGCTGGTGGTAATTTGCTGCCGTATTTCAGATGGGCTGGAAATGGGTTTAGAGCGAGAGTTCACGCCTCCCATTACAGAGAAAAGAGAGGGTTACCCCGAACGCACGGCCCGCACAAAACAACCTGCATGAACGTTTGACGCGTGCAGGGCTGCTGCACTGTTGCAAATAACAGGGGAAAAAGTAAATATCAACTCTCAGCTGTGTTCACGTCCATGAAGCACCTGAGCGTGAGCCATAACTCAGCAGCATAGACACTTGGTTTCACTTCTACAAGATCAGTGGCTGCCCTACACGGGGCAAATGCAGCCAGGGGAGCCGTAATGGGGGCTAATGTTGAAGCTCTGACTGCCACCCAGGGAGGCTTAAACAAGAACAGGGTGGCCCCCACAACCACAATGGAGGTTAATGGGCATATGACATGAGTAGTTAACACAGACAGCAGTTAACCCTGACACAGAGCTACAGACTGAGGGGGGCTCTGGGAGGGTTATTGCTCTCTGTGTTAGAATGTTTATCCAGAGTGACAGAAATACTGAGCTCATTGCAGTTTGTGGTGTATTTATGCGCCATCAGGTTTCAGAGAGATCATAGATGATTCCACACACATTCCTCGTTGAATGTTCTCTGAGGCACCTTCTGAAAACAAGAATGACATGTTGGGACAACTCTCCTCTGCTTCCTTTATCCATCACACAAGCAGTTCCCCCTGATCACCAGCTGTTTATTGTTACAGTTCATTGAAACTGCAGTGACTGTGTAAGAGCAGATGTTGAAGTAGGGAACTCCAGGACGGATGAACAGAAAATGAATGGGGAATGGAGGATGGACAGATGAATGAAGGATCAATGGATAGGTAAATGGGTGTATAGATGGATGAAAAATGGATGAGGAACAGATTGTCAAGAAAATCCGAGATCATCCCGCTTCCCCATGCTGGAGATTTTAGTTTAACAGTAACAATAAATAAAGTTATCTTTAAAATGAATCACACAAGTGACATCTAGACCCAACCGTAGACTTAGACTTCAATAAAATAAATCTGGTTGTGTGTGTTGTTTTTGTCTCCTGCAAACTTTGCTTTAATTCTACTTCTTTTTTCTATCTAATCATAATAAATCATAGACAGACAGAGAGATGAGACAGGAAGAGCAGGTTTCCTGGAAAAAGAGGAAGCAAGTTTCCAGCCTGCAGATTTATAAAAATAGTTGAGACTATTCCTTATTTCAAAGCAAGAAAGTTTTAAAGAATAAAATCTAAACATTTTGAGTACTTGGATAAGACTCAAAGTAAAATACTTACTTATATTAATATTGGTTTGCTTGCAAGAATACTTACACTTACACTTGTGAGAACACTTACAAGTCAAACAAGTCAAACAAGTACCGTATTTTCCGGACTATAAGCCCCGGCTTTTGTCACACGTTTTCAACCCTGCGGCTTATACAATGATGCGGCTTATTTATGCATTTTTTCTAACGGCCGCCAGGGGCGCTCGAGCAGAAAAGGTAAGAGTGAGACACGTGGAATATATGTGTCGAGGAAGGCGCAAGTTTAATGTTACTTAACATGTCTCAGTGCACAGGAGGAAGATGAAGACGGCTCTCAGTGACTTTTACCAGCCCTGTTAGTGCTGTGTTACCGTGTTTCTGCTGTGTTACTGACACTGTTTGGAAAGAAAAGCTAAGGTATATTATTAAAACTTTGAAAACTCTTTCTGTGTACATTCTGTATGTAGGAACATGCGGCTTATAGACAAGTGCGGCTTATGTATGTACAAAATGGTTTTTCCTTTAAAAATATACTGGATGCGGCTTATAATCAGGTGCGCTCTATAGTCCGGAAATTACGGTAACTGTAACTTTGGTATCACATAATTCCAAAAATAGATTACTCTTGGTTTCTGTTTAGAAGAACATCTGTAATAAATCACATTGAGATTATAATAAGAGTAACTTATAAGTTATGGTTATAAAATTATAAATGAATGCTAAATCAAAGAAACTAAAAGGGTTATGAATGTGATTTTGACATTGAACTTGAGATGGTGGTAAAACGTGAAACTGCAATTAAAGATCACTGATGTTGTGTTGGAGGTAGATAGTAGGTGAAAGGTTAAGAAAAAAAGGGGAACTAACGGGAGAGCAGAGATGATCAATGCCTTATTTGGAGATAGATTGTTGAACAACTTAAACGTTTCCCAGAAACGGTTGTGCAGGCAATTGATGTAGGAGGACCATTGAGCAACCCTGAGACATTAGAACAGACATCAGAACATAATGTCTCTAAGACAAAGATGGACATGAGATCATCTGTCCAAGCAGTCAGCCAATGAAACAAGCACAGCAACAGTGTAGCCAATGCAAATGCACCAAAGGGGTGGATAAACCCTATAAAGGGTGAGTGCAAAAGAGGAACCTTTGGTTGGATCCTCCAGGCAGCTTTGAGCCAAGGTCGAGATGGACAAAGAACTCTGCAGCTGAAGAAGAGCAGGGGCCGCAGAGCCGAAGACTGTCCTGCACATGGAGACCAACCCGCCAGCCCCGCAACATGTGGCTTCAAATCGCACTTCTCTCATCAGCTGGGTTCAGACCCCAAAGACAAAGATGAAGATAAAGGCAAAGGCAAAGATGAAGACCAAGGCAAAGACAAAGAACAGAGACAAAGAAGAAGAACTGGTGCCTTCCTTCCATGAGGACGGCTCATCTACATCTCAACGGACCAGAAAGATTGAGACCTGCCGCTCTAAATCAGTACTCTTCCTGCCAGCACCCAAGTCCTGTGTGACCTCACCATCGATGCAGAGAAGAAAGCTCCTCAGACCTACAGAGATCCTTGCCTTCATCGTTCAACCTCCTCCTCCTGCTACAACAACGTCTTCATCATCAGGCCAGTTCTGGGGTTTGAAACTATACTATCTCTCTCAAACGTTCTCTTTTTAGATGATTGATTTTACATATTTGATTATTTCTGCTACTGAATTAAACTGTACTGACCCTTGCAAAAAATGCTTTACTAATGAAATACTTAGCATAAAGAAAATCTAAAAGATGTTGTGGACATTCAACTAATGAGTCACCTCAAAGTTCTTTGATGGTAGTAAAATAGCTATGATGTTTGATTCTGGGGAAGAAAAAGTAGGGAATGTTTTATTGGTTGCTTGTAGCCCAAAACTATATGGTAAATAACATCCTTTGGACTCGCCCGAGTCACTAAAACCAACCTGGTTCAATAACAAGTGCAAGTTTTAATACAGAGAAAGAGCGACCGTTAACAGGTGTGCCCTGTGAAACTAGTTGGCTGCAGGCTGCTCAGTCTGGCTAATTCACAGGGGGAAGAAGGGTGGGACATCTGGATATAGGCCATCAGAAACCAGGCAAATCTTTTCTCGAAACCAGCTTAAACAAAGTTTACTTCAGTTCTGGAAAGGGTAAATCCCAGCAGATTTAGGAAACTCAATTTACCTGTTATACGGAGAGTTGGTAGAACATCTCCCCTCTCAGAAGAGCACGTAGAGAGAGAGTGAGTAGAGAGAGAAGGAGGGTGTTGCAACAATGACAAGATGGATGGATGGATGGATGGAACTCTAATCTCCTTCCATCCAGTTTTCAGAGACCTTGTTGGAAAGAGACACTAGTGTTGTGGTGCATTCACGATGCATTGCTGAACACATGACGCTGTTGCACTCAAAACCAATCATGATCCAGAACGTTTTCAGGTCAGCTTTAGATATTCATAGTCATGGTTAAAAACTGCTGAGGTAGAAATATGTATAATTATAATAGAATATAATAATTTAGTTATACTAATGTAATAGAATCAAGTACGGAATTTGTTCTTTGAACAGACACATAAAATTGATTAGGAAATAAATGACAAAGCATAAAAGGAGAAGTACTTGGAACTCAGAGTTATAGCTTAACTAAAGAGAAAAATGTCTGTCAAGGCACCCAGCACAACGGCATAATTTCAAAAGCATGCGTAGTAAATTTTCCTCCAGGGAATAGAAGGACTTTAACACTACACTTCCCACAATTCAGTGCAGCAATAAGAGCTCATTAAAGTGGAAATGAGATCAACACTTTCAACAAAATAGTTTTAGTTGTTTCAGTAGTAACAGAGAATAAATTGCAAAAGTATCAACAGTGCATGGACCATGCAAAAGGATGAACTTACAAGGTAAAAGGAAATCAGCATGAATGAAAAGAAAGTTAGGATGTAGTTTTCTGTTTCATTGGATTTTACAAAATTAGCAGAGAAACATCTGGAATTAAAAGTTGTATTCTAAATTTTATGTGACAAGTAAAAAGTATCATCAAGTTTTGTTTTAGCTGGGTTTTGTATATGTTTAACAGTGACTGCTCTATAAAATAACACTATATAATCTCTGCTCCTAATAGCAATAAGGACAATCGATCAGGGCAGAAAAAACTGAACAAATACAGTGAATAACCCCTCCCCCAATAGTCACACAACATGAGGCCAATGAATCCTGGCATTATCATGGGAATATGTCTGTGACATTATAAAGGAAATCCACTAATGGGAAAAGCAGGTCAATAAGAATATTCAGGTAGTCATGACTTCACTCCTCAGTCTGGGCAGATAATGTTGCTGAACCTATGCCTGACCAACTTCAGCTACCCCTGATCAAAGCGCTGCCCCTGTAGGCTTGAAGTAGACAGTAGCCATAATGGGTGCATCACTTCATCTGCCTCTCTTCTTATCCTGATGCACCCATCACTCTGGAAGAGAGTAAACCTAGATTCATCAGATCACATGACCTTCTTTCATCATTCAAGGGTCAAACCTTTATACTTCTTGGCAAATTGTAGCCTTTTTCTCCAGTTAGCTTTATTGATTACTTTTTTTCTTATAGCTACATATCTGTTCATTCCCAATCCCCCGATTTCCCTACGCATTGAGTATGTGGAGATGATCCTAGACAAAACAGCCTGTTTAACTAGTTCTGCTGTTTATCTTTGATATGATTTCACCAAACACTTGAGTAATCGCAGATCATGATCATTCAGGATTTTATTCCCTACCACATGACTTCCTCAAAGACAATGGTTCCTCACTATTCCAGTTTATAATAATGAACTGCACAGTTCTAAACACAATTATAGTAGTTTCTAGTATCTCCTTAGATGTTTTCTCTACTTGATGCAGACTAACATATTTTTCTTACCCACAAGATGACTCTCGAAATGGTTGTTTAAGAAATAAGAAGCAAATTATTGCATCAGCTGTGGTTACATAACCTGTTTCCAGCTGTAAGATAATTGGGTATCAAGTTTTTTGGCCAAGTGATGTATTTTGACTGGTGCTCTTAAATCTCTCTTTGTAAAACAGTTGATCCAAAAGTGATCATTCAGAAAGTGTCGTCGAATCAGACCTTACAAAAAAGGAGATTGGAAAACGTAAATAAAATTCTGATCAGGGCTTCATATCTGTATTGTTTATTATATCAGTATATTGAATAATTAAACCACAAGTAAAAGTTTGAAGGATATACTTCAAATGTTGAAAAATAGAAACAAATCAGCATACATTATCTGTTATTACTTGGAAGTGTCTTATAAGTCTCAGGAATGTTTTTTAGGCCTGTGGGTGAGGTGTGTAATTTTGCATACCTTGCCACCTTTAGGTGTGATAAAAAAACTGGAAGATGATGTCTGGAGGTCAAAGCAAAAGAACTTAAACTCATCAAAAACGAACAGTGAAAAATACAGAGGGAAAAAGGAAGAAACGGAGGACAGAAAGAAGGGCAAAAAGAAGCTCCCCTGAGACAAGTGTGTTTGTGTGGGCAGGTGTGCGTGTGAGTGTGCGGTCAGCTCGGACTGCGCGATGCACAGATAAAGGAGAGCGCAATTCAGCACTACGGGTTGATGAATGATCTGACTTTTGTTTTAGTGACAGGGAAGAATTTGGAGGGTCGCGCGACTGCTCAGAATAATGCTGCCCTTGTCTATTTGTCTGCAACCCAAGCATTAGTGAGCTCATATTGGGAAACAGTTACCCTTGAAAGAAAGCACAGCAAAAACAGTCACCTGGATAACTCTGAAGGCAAGTACTGCTGCTCTTCTCCAGGTGCCTAACAGACACCAAGACAGCAGAGAAAGACTTGCCAGGAGTAGAGTGTGGTAAAAGGACCCCTTTGGGGGAGAAAAACATGGGACTGTAAGCGACAGACAAATGACTAATGTGATAAGTAATGAGTAAATGAGTGAAGTGGGGGATAAAAGAGGATGTACAGGACTGGGAATGCGGGAAAAGGAGGAGAGAAGTGAAGAAGAGGGAGCTCTGCTTCACTTTATTGCCCAGTCTCTTACATCCTGTGCTGATCGATACTGAAGCACTAAAGAAGATGAGCGTTCGGACCAGGAGTGTGTGTGTATGTTTGTGTGTCCACAGATATACAGCATACACAGTCTCGAAGAAACTATACTTATGGAATCATTGCCATGTTGCAAACTTTGACACAAATGTGAGAAATAATGTGGAAAATGAGTGACAGAAGATAATAAAAAGGAGAAAAAACAGAGATATAATGCAAACAAAACGATGGAGTGTTAAAGTCTGCATAAGAGGGGCGAATCAGGGGGATGTGAGAGCGATGAAGAAAAGCCCGGCTTGTAATTTATCCTCCACAGTGCATGCTTTACGGCTTTCTTAATTCAACTCCTGATACTATTAATGGAGTTAATGTTGAGATTATATCTATTTTCTGGTGGTGGGGCCTGAAATACTGCAGTTAAGCCCACCCCCTCCACTCTCCTCTTTCAGACTGCCACCCAGCAGTAAATCACCCCCTGGCTCCACCATCTTCTAAAACTGGGTAAGAGCATGGCATACTGGGTAGAGAAGCTCACTTCTGGAAGTACTTAGGAATTTCAGAGGCTTTATTCACAGAAGAGTTTGGACTTTCAATTCTTTTCCAAACGTTTTGTAAGACAGCAGTAAGCCATTTAGGAATCCAAATTATGCTCTTAAAACCAAGACTTCTCCCATCTCAGAGAAGCCAATACATTTCAAAAAGTTAAATCTTTATCAGCAAAAGAAAAAAAATGTCAATGTTCATTTCCAATGTAATAAACATTCATTTCCAATTCATTCATAATTTATTCCATGTAATAAATTATGTTAGTTTAAATATAATAGTTCAATAGTTGATTCTTTTATTAGCCAGATGAAACAAAGCCATATGGTGTATTTAACGATTATTATATTTTTATTATATGCATTTTTTGTTTAGCATACAATTTAGCTTCCCTTAAAAAAAAGAGACTTCTTTGGCTCTTTATTACTGGTAGGTGCTCACAAAAAGGGAAGATGTTCTCATTTCAACATATAACAATTCCCCAACATAACAGCTTAATAGAAAATAAAAAAAGGCTGTCATTCTAATAAGATCAGTCCTAAAGAGAGTGCTCCTACATACTTTCATGTAAAAAAAAGAGAAAGAAAGAAAGAAAGAAAGAAAGAAAGAAAGAAAGAAAGAAAGATAGAAAGATAGAAAGAAATAAATAAATACAGAAACAAAGAATCATGTGAGTAAAAAAAAATCACTGATAACGAGGGTCTGTTCAACTGTTTTCCCTATACAGAACATTGCAGACAGAAAAGGCAAACTAAAGTTATAATGCAAAAGTTTTTTAGACTTTTATGCATAATGTTATGCTTAAACTCTATCTTCACTTGTAAACTATTTTCTATAAATGTTCTTGCAGTGCCAACAATGAGATTGCAATTATATTGCAGATGGATGTCAAACTATACATCTAGTTGATTTTAGGCTGCTTTCACACATAAATCAGTTTGGGTCAATAAAACATTACAAGTAGCTTGTTTGGTCTGCTATTAATTTGCAAGTTAATGGAGTTCCAAAGTGTTATTGTAGAAACCCGTTGCTGCAGAAGTTAAAAGTCTCATTATTTTTTCCCATAGTCAATGTGATCTGGCTTTGAGTTGCCATATATTTCCTGAAAGGTTGATCAGCAGAAGACTAAGATACTTGCCTATCAGCCCAAATGATTCATAACTGCGTCTGAAAACATTTGGTCGACTAATTAAAGACAGTGGCATAATATCAATGAAGACATTAAAGATAACTCTGAACCTGCATTTGGCAAGTAAGCTGGTAATACCTTACTTTTAAAATATGCAACAACAGTGCCACATTTTACCTGACTTGACTACATCCAAGGTCTGGGGATGTTGTTGCATTCTGACACTGGAATGCATTTCTGGTGTCAGAAAAAGTACGATTTAAAAGTTGAGGCCAAAGACGCAGTGATGGCACAGGGGCAAAGAACACATTGAGGCCTCAGTCCTCTATGCGGCAGTCACAGGTTTGAATCCTGGCCTGTTGATCGTTGCCAACTGCCAACAACCCACTTCAATGTCCACTCAGTTAAATAAAGGCCACTAGAGCAAAAAAAAATCCTTAAAAAAAATTTGGCCAAATATGAAGACTGAAACAGCCATTCAGCCATTGGAGTTGCTTCCTGATTGTTGTTTATATAGCATGTAATGTAACGCTGACAAGAGAAGAGGTTTTTGGACAAATTAGAAGTGTTACAACCCGGCTCAGATGACCGCAACAAAAAACTTGGAGGGCACGACCTTTTAGAGGGATTTATTATTAAAATGATGTTTAGGGATAGTGGGCGGCAGCCCAGGAACAGCTGCACCGATCTTTGGACATGAACCTGCTGGCCCTCACAGGTCTCAGAGTCTGCTCCCAGGTCTGGTCAAGTGACGCCTCTATTTTTGGTCCATTCGAACCACAAACTGGTTACCACACAGTTTCTGGTTCGAGCGCTCCTCGTTCGTTCCATTCATGTCAACAGGCCCAGGTGGACATGTGACCACAAGCGCCTCCCATATCCCAGATCTTCCTTAAAAAACAGTTAACAGGCCACAATGCAACACAGCAGGGGGTCGTCACAAGCAGGACAATCTATATGTAAAAACCACTGTCTTCTTTCTGCTTGCTTTTGTACCAAGGGATGTGTAGTCCATGTTGGTTGAAGTGTAGCATTCAGTTGAATGGCAAGAAGATTGCTAAATGACTTGTACTTGTACAGGGCTTTATCTAGTCCACAGGATTCTAGTCATTCACATACTGTCGGTGCTAAGCTACATTGTAGCTGAAGCTGCTCTGGGACAGTCTGAAAGATGTAAAGTTGCCATACACCAAAAGGCAAACCAGCAACCAGAGGGTTACAGAATGAACTCTGACTACCATCTCCACTGTCATCCCAAAGAAGAAGTGTCAAGCACAAAGAAGAAAACTAAGCAACTTTAGCTAATCTTTTTGTCTGTATGAATAGAAGAGAGATTTCAAAGGCTGCATCTATACATGATCAATGACATGTATAGATGACCTACAAGTCAGCATAGGTGGTGTTCTTCATTCAGTTCAATAGGAGACAGAGCTCCAAAACACACTCAATGCAAATAAACTCAAAATGATTTTCTATAAACTTTGCATTGGAAAGTGTAGATAAGATCTCAAGTTTTTTCTAACCAAAACCTTTATTGTGAATTGGAGGTTTAAACATACCATAAACATAAGTATCAGAAAAAGGACCTTAGAGTAGGGGTGTAGCGATACAAAAATCTCACGATACGATATGCGATATTCTTATCACAATATGATATGTATCACAATATTTGGCAAATGATATGATTTGATACGATTCAATGCACTTTTACGATTTTCTGAAAGATTTTAGAAGGGCAGAGTAATTTTAGTGACATTTTGTGTTCCATAGACTTTGATTTAATGAACTGAAAACTGATTAAAAGCACCAACTACACAATACCTGACTGATTGGACAGAGTCTAACAGTCTACAGCTGGACAAAATGAATCAAAGATGCGGTGAGAAATGTAGTTTCTGTCATTTAATTAATGTGGATTTGACATAAAACTCAACAGTGATCATGGAGCTGAGTGGAGAGATTATCAGCCTCTGTAGACTCTCAATGTGCAAATGATTGCACTTATATTTTTCTTTTGGACATACTGTGGTTGCATTTTGAAGTAAAAAAAAAAAAAAAGTATTTTGGACTATAGGGAAAAGGTTTTTCTACCTTGGCTTCTGGAGTTAGCCGTGTCTGTAAGCTGTTTACTACTAGCTGCTGGGGGAGTGGCTCTGCCTCACCTCGTAGTGATCGACTCCTTGCTACTCCGCCATTCCCTTGCTTGGATCTGAGTAGCTACCTTTCAGACTGCCAGGATCTAATCGTACTCTCAGTCTCTGATACTCCTTGTCAGTTGCTAATAAGAATGATTGATCTGCCATCGTCATCTTGGCAATCCTCACTGCGCCCAGACTGCGGCTGCGGGTTTCCCCTCTTCGTTTTCCAGCTCAAAACAGAGCGCCACTGCATGCTGAGTGCTCATTCCCTTTCACATAACCGGAAAAGCCGGTTTTTGACATTTCTCTGACATTCGGAAAAATATGGTTTACTTATTTTAGCATAACTCCGTTTTACTTGGCCTATTTAAAAACTGGTGTGTAGTTTATAATGTGGACTTTAAGCACAAGTTGAAAATGAGACTGGGGAGGCGGAGTCTTGCTGCTACGCCGTCACAAACCAAACATGTTAAAAAGACGGTGTAAGCCTATGGACCCCTCGCGGATGAAAAATCGATGCCTTCCAAGGGTAGAAAAAAATCGATAAATATTGTAGAATTGATATAATTATACAGCCCTACCTTAGAGGAAAAATAACTATGATTTTTGTTTGGGGATTGTTCTGTGCTATACAATAGTTACAGCTATTAAGACACTGAAAACTATGTTGTCCTTAATTAAATCCTTAAAACATCTAGGATTTCTACAGATTGACGGTTGAGGTAAGGAATATGAGTTTCTTTACATAAATGACAAAATCAGATGTAAATCTACAGTAATTTAATATTTAACTAACAAAATAAAAAGTCCAGAGTCTCCAGTAAGGTCAAAACTATTTAGACCTTGTGTTAAGTTGCTGGTTAAGGCTGTAGTTTTTAGAGCAGCATGTGGTTCAGCAATGAGCATGAACAGAGATAAGAGCTGAAGACCTATGTGGACCAGGATATGTAGGTGTGATAGGCCAAAGATAAAGAGCATTCACTCAGTAGTTAAGAGCAAAGAATATGAGCTCATGCACCACTCAATAGCATCAAACTGATAAAAGGATCTGCTGGTTTTTGGAGTTCAACTGATAGATAAGCTTGAGACATTAAAGAGTAAGAGGACCCCGTCCCAGAGGACCTGACCTGTCCCCCTCTCTTCCTATCTCTCCCCTCAATTGTACACACATTGTGATATTTCACAGCATGTCAACGGGCTCAAATTGAAAATCCCTTGATGAATCAATATTTACTGCAGCAGCTAAATGAATAGTAATAAGTCACCAGAGAGGCTGCGGCCAGCCACGCTCCAGGCCTCTCTGTCTCACCAAATCTGGATTATACAAAATAATGACCCCTCCCCCACTTCCTCAACTCCCTCATCCCTTCAAAAACATGGTTGGACAGAATAAAAAAACTAATAAAAGATCCACAAGTTCTTATTTTGGGATATAACCTTTTAAAAAAAAAGAGCTAGAGAGAAGTTTCTCTTAAAACCTCAATTTGCAAGAACCTGGGAAATATTTGAAAAGTCAATAAAAACAGTAAGAAAATAAATTTATGTGAAATACTACAAAATTATTTTTACTGTTGGACCAAAAAGTAAAAATTACATTATAACCCTTTTGAGATTTTACTTGCCCTTTTCTTGTTTCTCTTTATAAACATGATGACATGGTCTTTCTTCCACACAGCTTGACAAGAAAACCTCCTTCAAGGTCTGGTGTGCCCAACTTTTCACAAACCTTTCAGCTTTTACTATATGGTTGTTCAAAAGAAATTATACGGTGTAATTTGTATTGTGTGTTCCTGGTCAGTTGAGATTAGATTTAAAGAAAATTGGAACCTGGTAAAGAAAAGATCATTGAGTTGTTAAAACCCTAAAGTTGCCTTGGAAATTAGCAAGTTTTTTGATCCCATAACTTCTAGGAAAAATCCTCTTTAGACAGATGAGTCTAACACTAAATTATTTGGACATCAGAACAGAGGATCAGTTTGGTGCAAACCAGATACAGCACTGACAGAAAAGAACTTTGTACCAACTGTGAAACATGGACCTGGAAGTCTCATGGTTTGAGGATGTGTTGCCTCAGCAGGAACTGCTCAGTTGAAACTATGCAAGCCAATAGGAAGTCTACTATTTATCAAAGTAAAGTGTGAGACTGTCTGTAAAAAATAAAATTGAAGCAGATACTGAAACATGAGAGTTTGAGATTTTGCTTGCCTGAGGTCATGCAAGTATACTCAGGTATACAGATCTGTGTGACTAAATGCACATCTGTAAATCCACCAAAAATGGGCTGAGAATGAAGAAATGGAAAATCCTGGGACAAGTCAAAGCCTAAACTTTGATCCCATTTAGCTATTGTGAAAACTGTTACAGACAATTGTAGTGGTGTATCTGAAAGACTACCCAGCAAAAACATACATAACTCGCTGTTGGAAAAGAGTTGGACTTGAACAAATGGAGGGATTTACATCAAGAAGGATGGCATAAGAGATAAAAGCTCCACTTATTGTTAAAGAGAAGTGATGCTGTAATGACTTACGGAAGAAGAGCCAGCCATTGTGGGTGGAGCTTACTGACGTCAACATTTTATTCTCTAATAATTTCCTTCCCTTTCCATGCTTCCTGCTGATGCCTGTGCTAAAAAACAAATGTTATCATATATTACCTGGCTGACTGGATCTTCCTGGCTCGCCAGGAGAGCGCTGCATTGTAGTGCAGGGTGTGTGCAGCACTTGTACCCGGACGGGTCACCATCTTGTAGCGGGTCCTAAACACCCGCTTGGAGACAGGGCTTAGATGGGATGTGGAGACGGCGTCTGTGGACAGCAGTAATTAAGAATGGATGAGTTTGACCACACACAAAACAGAGGCCATGGTAAATCTATCCAGTCAGCATATCAACAAATGCACATCCACATCACTTCAAACACACACACACACACACACACACACACACACACACACACACACACACACACACACACAGGTTTGAAGACTCTGGCAGGTGTGCTCTTTAATAAGCTTCACATATAAAAATGAAAGGGAATAACAGAGGCAGAATTTTTATGAGTCTAATAAATCATGTGCTCTGTCTCTCTGTGCTGTGCCTTCATCCCTCCTGCCCAGCCTCCCTCCTTCCTTCTCACTTTAAGTCTCATTCGTTATATCTTTTTACAAATCCATCAGAGAAGACGCACAAGACTTGAGCGATTGGAATGGGGAAAAAAGAGGGGCGCTTGTGTTTTTTATTTATTTATTTGTCTGCATATCCATCATGTTGTTTTATGAAAGCCTGGCCTGGATGACACTCCCACACAAAGAACTGAATTTACATTGTGGATAATCGGAGGTCCTGTTCACATCAGTTTACCAAGACAGAAGGCGTCGCAGGAGCAGAGTGTGTCTACTCAAGTCTGAAATAAAACGTTGGTAAGGTTTTATTCTTTGCAGTTGCCAAAGCTGTTTGCTGCATCTGGTAGTTGATGCTTAATACAAAACCCTGAGCAGTGTCCAAAAACTTTTATTAACTCTTCAGGCAACAGAAGATGCTGAATTTTGTTCAAATAAAACAACAGGATTAGGATCCAATTTATTTTAGCTTTAAGTTGCTTAACCTTTTAAGCAACTTAAAGTAAGTAGAGTTATCACCCCACTGACACTCCTTGAGTTATGTATTTAAAGCACACAAGCTAAGAGAAGAGCTCATCAGCATGATCACATCTAAATGGGTAAAAAAATTAATGTTTTGAATTGGTAATGTCATACTTACATTTAAAGTCAAACACATACTTAAATCCAGTCAAGATGATGTTGGATGACCTTAAAAAGGGCATTTGTAAAGTGAACTATTATGGCTGAATTAAAACAATACTGCAAAGAAGATTGTAAAGACTCCTTGGTAGTTATCACAAACACTTGATGATGACAGTGGTAGCCATGAAGTCTGCCACAACCATTAATCAGGAGACAATTGCTTCTTCCCACAGAGCCAGGCTGGTTTAACTGAAGAAAATATGAAATCCCTTTGTGTTATTAATATAAGATTTTAAGTGGTATGAGTATATCACTAGCTCCACATTTTTATCAGAATAATCATACTGCCCAAAATGTCATCATGTGCACTTCTTCTAACCCTAACCCCCTGCCTCTATGGCAGAGACAGCACTCAGTCTTCCTAATGAGCGAAGCCCACAGAGCAGTCGGAGGAGTGAGAGAGGGATAACAGATGAGTTTATGTATCTGATGACAAGCTCACTTTGTATCATATTTTTCGCACAAGTCTTTAAAACCCACACCATTTTAATTAGTGTCCAATAACAAAACATGAACTACAAAGCTGTGGTAGCAAACAATACACTGATTTCCACTTTCACACCTTCTGCCTCCTCTCCCAGGTGTTAGTTTCATTTGTCAGCCACGTTGCAGCTCTGGATCAGCAGGAGAATCCATCTCAGGCAAACATTTAGCTCAGAACAAAACAGAGTTAGGAGAGCTGCTGAGACATCTGCTGAAAAAAAGCGCAGGCTCACACATGAGCACATAGGAAGCCTTTAAATTAACATGTGCATATATAACAATGAAACCACTGTGAAGCAGTTAGTAATAACATAACACCCAGTCTTAAGCAGATGAAATAAAAACCTGTTCTGAATTAAAGGCCAAACATTGAGAAAGTAGAGATTGCTGTGCTATGCATTTCACAGCCATACAAAAGAACCAATAAATAGTTCTTACCTTCACCTTTTTTGTTATCACAGCACTACCAAAAAATGTTCAGATAAAATTTTAAGTCCATATCACCCACTCCTAGTGCAAACATTTCTTTTTTCAATATTCTAACTTTTAAAGACTGTAGGGACTCTGCAGTAAATTTCATTCTACAGATTATAAGGGTTAAAGGTTGAGTGCTGCGTTATCAAAGAAGAACACAGCAAAGGAGAGGACAGCAAAGAGAGCAAGCGAAGTGCTGCTGGTTTTTTGAGAAGTAGCTGCCCAGCCTGAAGTCACTTTTCTCCCAAGTCTGTATTGTAGTCAGTCAATATTTGCGCACCCAGTCAGATGACAAATAAGGCTTGTCAGAGGTGTTGCCATGATTCCCACCCCGCAACCTCATACATGCCCGTCGTCGATTCCTTAACCTGGACCTTAATCCGTCTCTAAATCCTTGCTGCCAACAGCATGATGGTCACCATATTCAGGATGCTGACACACAGCTGTTCCACCACGGCTGCTGCTTAATGGCACCTGGTGGTAGTGTTTGTCCTTTGACATATATTTGAGTGTGTGTGTGTGTGTGTGTATGTGTTTGTATGGGAACATGGATGGATGGACGGTGCTGCGCTGATTGTAAACCAATGCAGGTTGTGTTGGTTGAGTGGCTCTGGGAGCACTGGGGTCTCAATCTTTCAGTGAAAGACCATGACCAATGAGCATGTGAACACACTCACACACACACACCTGGGGTCTCAATCTTTCCTTAATAGACCTTTGACAGTGGACTGCCTTGCAAGTGGCTCCCGGCTCTAGGAAGACGCATGCAGCTCGCATGGTGCCCATCCATCTCTCCCTGACGCACCGCCGTGAATCCACAGATAATCTACTCTCGCTGCCTCACCATGCACTCATCCCTCTGTCTGCAACCAGTCTCCCATCTCGCTCACATAAACGGTAGGTTTAAAACGTTTTCTAACTAATCCCTTTATGGGAGGTTTTGTGGCAAAGTCTCAGTGAAAAGTTGAAGTTTCCACAGTGGAGTTAATTTATTTTTTTGGGATATACAAGTAGGCTGTTATTAACAAACAAACTCAGACTATGCTTGTTTCCATGTTTTCATCTTGTCATTGTAATTTCTGAAGATTTATACTTTTTTACTAAATATGGCTGCCTCTACAGTAAAAATGTAGAGGCAGCATTCTGGTTTATTTAAAATAAAACAACCACAACCTGCACAACTCTCTGTCATGTCTCCTCTACGATTACAGGTCTGATCCGCTTCCATTAAACCAGCTTAAAATCTGGTCAAAACTCTAAAAAAAAAAAAAAAAAAAATCACTTAAATGCTGTTTTGTCAGCCTAAAATGACAGATGGGGCATCACACGAATGGATCTGAATGTGATGAACAACGTAGACCCCTTCACTAAGATGACTAAGCCTCGACGAAATGGTGTGGACTAGGCTTTGAGAAAAGTTCTGCCTCTTTATCCTTCAGCCCTCTGACTGAGGTGGCTGACAGGTCACAACACAGAACATCCAATCCTCCATCCTCTTATGAATCTACCCGAAGTCTGCTCCTCCATACCTGACGGCTGCTTCCAGTGAACAGCGATCTCTGTATGCCCCCTCCCCGGGACAAGCTGATGGATAATAAATCTTATTATTGACAGTGTCTGTTCCTGCTGCCATTCCATGCTCCCCTCCCCTGGGGCTCATCTTCTGACTCCCACAGCTCCAGCGCTCTCACAGAAGACAGCCGTGTCATGCTAACATCAGATTTAACAAGGGAGTTACCACGATTTAATAACTCAGTGTGAGCCAGCACAGGGATGATAACATGATCTCTGCATGTTTGACACTCAGTGATGCTTTTTGACACACTATCTGGAGGTGCCAGGACAGTTTAATGCCAAACCGTACCAGCATAGAACTTCATTCCTTGTGCTTAAAAAAGCCTACATCCCCTTACTCATGTTGCATTCAATGTTTGAGCTATTGCTCATTCTTAAATTGGGGCAGAATATCTGAATTGGTGCTTACGCTTGTGTTTTTACACATAGAATGTATTTAGCTGCCTTTCATCAATACTTTGTAGCAACGTTTTTGCTGAAATGACAGTTATCCAAAATTGTGTAGCACTTTATCAAGTCTGAGGACTCCAAAGAGCTTTACACTACATTCAGTCAATCACCCATTCATGTAATTTCCTCAGATTAAAAAGCTCCCTAAAAGTAAAATATAATTAGAAAAATATGAGGCTTTAAGGGGTCAGGGATTTCTAAAACAAAATGCTCATGTGAAGTCATACTTTACATGAGCTTAATTTATTCCTGAAGACTAAAAACATGAGTTGATTCAGACACCCAGTGTAACTGTAAATGTGATAACTAAGAGATGGTTCAGCTCCTCTTTGCTTCATGACTACATTAACACATGACTGCAAGTTAGCTAACATAGAAAAACAACTTCATATATAAATTACCACTAAAAAAAACAAAAAACAAACATGTTGCCCCGTCTTCTGAATCTGCTTCAGGATTTTAGAGGAATACTTGAGGGATCTACAACCATGTGTGCATCAAGAAATGAGTTGGCACAAACTGTTGGGTCAATGAGGCCACCCACAGAAATTGTAGACCTCTGGCGTTTGCTGTGAGCAGATGATGCCAGCCAGAAGAGTGGTAGTGATGTCATGTCACTTCACTTCACAGGGGCGTGTTAAAAAGCAGGGGTGATGGTTGGGGGAGAAAATCCGTGTGTGTGTGTGTGTGTGTGTGTGTGGTAGGGCTATTCGCTTGTGCCTCGTCCATCATCATAGCGGAGTCATAAGCTGTAAACGACACCAGCTGACCTGGAAAACTTCAGCCTGACCAGGGAAAAGAGGGCAGGAGGAACCCGCTACTCAAATTAACAGCAAAGGGTTGCTGCACAAAACAAAATTTATAGAAACTAGGAAGATAGAAGATCAGAGTCTTTGTGTGTTTAATATGTGTTTTAAGTTAATCTGTTGGGGTACTGACATGTTTTTGGCATGAAATTATCAATGAAAGAATATAAAATTTGTTACTGACAACAAGTTTTATACATTTTGAAGGGGACCTATTATGGAAAATTCCCATTTTGCATATTTCTATATATCCATTTGGATCTCAGCTGAATCTTAAATCAGCCCAACTTGTCAAGTTACTGAAAACAAAGTTAGACATGTTCCTAAGAAAAACAAATATTTTACATTCAACAAATTGAATCTAAACTGACACAAAATGCATAATAAAATAAAAAATCTTGCACATTTTTGTAAGTTATTTTGTAAAAGATTATATTAATTTAATACAAAATTTTAGATATTAGTAGGGTAGGTTATAAAGTCAACAATTGGCAAACATAAAAAAAAAATATTTAAGGTTTATTAATAAATATAAACTGCTTTAAAAAAATGTAACTTTTCATTTATGGCCTCTTCATGGGGAAAAAGCTGTTCAACCTGGATTTAGAGAAATTATACAAAGACAGATTGTCAAAGTTCCCTCTCTGTATGCTCCAACCTTGCGGAATGTAAAATGAGAAGACTAAGTGCCATCCTATAGCCAAAATAAGGTTGTACAAAGTGTTAACAGGAGTGGTGCCAATAACTGAGGAGACAAGTTAACCCAGACAAAAAAGTCATTGATAAAAAGCTTTGGAGGGATTAGAAGAGAAGAGTCTATTGTAGTAAATATGTAATCTTTAAAAATTATAAGTTGATTTTAAGTTCAATCAGTTATAAATGGAATTAAAGTGTAAACTCTTTTACTGCCATTGTCTCTAAACGTTGAAAATACAAAGGTTTTTTTTCCTTATGTTGAGGAATATGTGATGAGACAACATCCTTTATGAATAATTAAATAATAGCTTCTATATATGCTTTTCCAGAGCAATTGAATGTTCCTGCAGCCATAAAGAACATCAATAATGTAAATAAGACATGATGAAAACATGTTTTCCCTGTGAACTAAACCTTGACCTCGACCTGATCCCGAGAGCTGCCAAGATCTTTAACCTTGATCAACATTCCCTCACTTTATGATGCTGTCGAGCACATCCAGTTGTGTCCCATGATGTTTGTGTCGCACATGTAAAAGTCATGCCTGCTCAAAAGGATGATGCTAGCTGTCAATCAGCAGATCCCATTACACACATCAGGAAGAAGAGCCCAATGCTTTGTCCACTTAGGCACAGTCATTATTACATAAGTTACAAGTGCATCTATTTGTGAGCACACTGAGTGTGCTCACAAATAGATGTGGATGGAAGAATAAGTGTGGCTTATAAAGTGTTTGTCTCTGAGAAGTTGAGCCACTTGGAGGTTAAGTGAGAGAATCTCTAAAGAACAAGACAATATTCCACAAGGAACATGAACTTCTGCCCTGAGAGAAATATGGCAAGACCTTTAAGCTAATAACCAACCCTAACAGGGGCAGCAGTGACCACTGACATGCTCCACTGACAGAGTGACAGCCGGACGGGCTGATCTTTTTTTTTTTTTTTTCCTTTCAAAATGTGAGATTCAAAGAAGTTACTATTTACAATATTTTTTATCTAAACAAATAAATGTCAGCATTTTATTCAAGTCTTACATTGGTTTGGAAAATAGTAAAATCGAATTCCATATTTTTCAAGATAGTTTAGGAATTCTTGATTAATTCTATTTTATTGTTCTTTAAATTGCTCTTGCATCCTATATAAAAAGAAACTTTTTGGCAACTGAAAGTTTCATAAGGTATGGATGTCAACAGCCTTTTGTCAAAAATATTAGCTATTCTTCACAAGCAAGTAAAAATGAGGTACTTAAATCAAGAAAGGATCTGGAAATAGTCCAATAAGTGGATTGCCTATAGATTTTCCATATTTAAATGATTTACATTCTCTCCAGCACAAAGTCACAACCATATGGATCAAATTCAGAAAACATGTATCTAAATGCAGTCAGTTTCCCCCTTGCAAAATTGTTGCTATGTGGTCAACAAAGTAATAAGATTCCAGGTAAAACACTCAGGATTAAGTTCTCTCCTAGCTGTCCTGAGACACTGTGTGATTTCTTTGTTGAAATTATTGTTGCTACAAACAGAAAATGACTTTTGCTTGGACATGTTGGCTGACGAGACTATTGCAGTGAAATGAAGCAACACTGAGAAAGGATGTTGGTTTGACTCCATCATACTGAGTGATGGGTTGAAGACACATGCCGTATCCTGCAGTTTGTCAGTCACCACACACAGAGAGAGCAGAGGTGGCTCACCGGTGTAGATTTAAAGCAGAACTGAGCTCCTGGTAGCAGACGCCAGAATGGTGCACATCCATCATGATGCTGATTCTTTTGGGTTAGTGAGTGATGAGCCCCAGTCAGCCGGTCGGACACTGAGTCTCAACTTCTGTTTCAGCCACAGAGTGAGAGACAAGGACATGATGTACAAGGCCAACGGGAGTCTCTCTGGCATCATGAATGTGTCAAAGTGTTAAGAGAGAAAGGAGACACCAGAGGATGCTACTGCGCTAAAAGTATTTACAGAGTGTTCCCTCCAGGACTGCAACTGAAAGAAGATTAAAACCCCCCAAAATAATCTGATCTAACAGATTTTACTTCAAACAAAAAGCAAGTAGTAATTATTTACACTACCACTAAAAAAGTTAATCTATTGATTATTATATTTTGAATATTACCTGTAAAGTCTATCTACAGTTACATTTATTTTCGTAAAACAGACGTAAGTAAAAATATAAAATTAATAGTAGCTACGTCACTAGCTTCCAAATTTTTAATGTCTCCTAGCTGTTCTGCTCTTCATAGAGTTACACTAATAATCCCATATTAATTGTTATTTAACTGAACCATCTGCCTGTCGGCTGTTATCCCCATCTGGACGATTGTTGCAAATTCGCCACAATCTGCTCCTGGTCTCATTCAATACAGCCATAGTAATATGTGTACCACACTAACATGAGTTGATTCTTATGCTGTCTAATGCCTAATTTGTCTCATTGGTAAGCTAAACGTATACATTTCAGGTAATAAGAGGATAAACATGCAATTTGCACTTTACTTCCGTTGTAAGACAGTGTTGTGTTAACTGGAGCTATAAGTGATGCTAATAACATTTCTGAACCACAAGTGTCCACATTTTCATGACTATATCAAAACAGTCAAATTTGTCTTTCCAACAACCAAGTGAAAGTTGTAGGGGGGCTTTTTGGCCAGCTGACCAGCACCTAGCAGTAGGATGAGCAGGGCTGAAAATGAGATGCAGTCACACCTTCAATAGTGAGGGGTTCTGAACCAATCCGAACTATCTCAGGAAGCCCGCTATGACTGTTGAGGGACTATTAGGGGGTTCTACGTCTAGTTCAAACCATGTGTGAACTAAGATTATGTGGCCTCCATGTGTTAATGTAAAGGTTTGCATGTCAAACAGTCCAAAGAGTGTAGATTTCCAGATGATCAAGGTTAATGAGACTGATATGTGCGTAATAAAAAGAACTAGCTTGAATAACTAAAGAACTGATGGTTCACTTTGGCCCTTAGCCTTGATCAGATCTATAAGAGGAGGTCAGGCTCCTGACATAACCGAGATGAAAAGTGAGGGTTCACAAGTTAAAGATCAATAGGGACAAAAGGTGGGGAAGACTCTGGTCGGCCAGGGTGCTAATTTGGTAAGGGTGTTAAGGTCAAAGGACTTTCACTCCCCCCCTCTGATTCTGTGGAAGAGAAGTAAGCAGGGCAGCCCAAGAATAAACAGGCTACTTTTAGAGTTTTTCTTACTAATTCTCTCTCCAGGAATTTATTTTTCTCTTCACCAACTTTAGCTGTAATAGTAAGCCTTTATAGCATTAACTCTCGTTTGTTACCTTGTATGTCTACATATGTGTCCTTAGCACTTTTTGCCCTTCTCTTGTGTAGCATCCTCACCCATTCATGACCCCCTCTTTTCACAGTGGCACTCTGGGTGCAGCTGCCAGGGCCTAATTGGTCCCTTTGGGCCCAGAGGGAGCTGGCAGCGGTCCGCTAAAGTGCTGATCACAACCAAGAGGAGTGGGCATCTGCTAGGAAGAAACACTACTGCTGAACCGCTGGCATGAATACCCAACGCACACACACATTATATACACATGTACTTAGCCATATACACAGTGAAAGGTCTTTCAAAGTCACAGCAGGCTACAGTATAGCACGAGTAGATGTAGCACAGATATGTTCAAATAATAATAAAAAAAAACTTATGATGCCAATTACAGCAAGATTCATAGACGTTTTTCTTCTCATGATATTTTAAAGCAACATGAATCACCACATAAGGTCATAAAAAGGATGACCTTATAAGAATCTACTACAACTGTCACAATATCTAATGAATGTTCTCTGTTTTATTTCTTTGGTCAGGATTAGCAAGGTCATCTTCTTAAAAATGACTAACAACTTTTGAAACAGATAAGATCCAACATACTAACAGTTTTCCCTCATCTATATAATCTATTTGTATCTTCACTATCCTTCAATTGATGACTGTTCTTCCTGATGTTTAAGCAGTAATCTATTAACTCAGTTTGCCTGAAAAACACTGAACACTGCAAAGCAGGATTGCATTACATAAATGTCCACTTTTCTCAGAGACAATATAGGAAATGCAAGATATTATGTGTTTGACATTTTTATTGAATCTTGCTCATTAATCATGATGCTCATTGACTTTTAATACATGCCATGTTACATTTAGTAACTTGGTGTTTTTGTTCTTCATTGGTCTCTAGACAGCGTTTTATTTCAGTTGTTACATATCCGAGGAGGAACACTAAGTTTAATTTTCTTTCTCTAAATTGGAGTTTACATTATTAATGACGGCCGTTTGGTTAATGAGTCCAGCATTACTGCCATCGAACAAGATGATCAATAATATCTGCTTGTGTCTCTGCAGAGACAGAGTGAAGTATTTAACAACTAAGACCCCCCCCAATGACATGACACAAACTACCCACACACACATCACAGGTCCATGCGCACACAGACATAGGAGAACTGTGGACAGGAGACAAATTAACCACTTTCAAGAGAGCAAATCACAAAGGAGCAAAGAACAATAAATGGTCAATGATCAATACTGCCTGCTTCAGGGGAGCGCCCACACAATATCAACATTTAACACAAGTACATGGGGAAAACACACAAACGTGTATTCCACATAAAGTGTGAGTTTTTTCTGTGATGGAGTAGGCCTTTACTGATGGCACGCTGAACATTGAAAGATATTTGGCATTCTTCTCCCAATTCTTCTGTTTTTAAACTCCTTTTTAACACTGAAGCTACAATGACAGGAGACAAAGTAGCCATTTCCCCCAGAGCAACTCACCACCAACAGCAGAAAATGAACTACCCCAGATCAATACTGCACTCTCTCATAGAGTCGCTGCCGTCTTCTCCAAGGCTGCACAAGGTCCACTACAAAAAATATAACAGGTTTTGCCTCAGTTATAAAATGAGGATGCATCAGTTTGGTTTAACTACCATTTAAAACCATAACTCGACTTTTACTTTCACCCATAGAGTGATGTGATTGATTAAGTTTATCAATTGGTTAGGATTACTTAAGAAGTAAACCTATGCCTTTAGCCAGCAATATAAGTGGTGAATACAGGACCAAGCGCATATGTTTTTTTTTTTTTTTTTTTTTTTTAATTTAATAAAAAGAATTTTTCTTAATTTTAGTTTTTCGAGCCACCGAAAGCAGCCAAGAGATTTAGTTGTATTTTGTTATTTAAAAAACAAAAAACAAGT